>MU151156.1:0-82109 GCA_015584085.1 Macrolepiota fuliginosa MF-IS2 | reverse complement strand
TAATTGGGAAGGACACCATCTGGTTCAACTGGGTCTTCTCCAAAGAATCAGTCTTGATTTCAATGGGTGTGGTAGATGCCAATTAATTCACACTTGGTGAATGAGACACTGTCAATGAAGATGATGTTTTCAGAGTTGTCAATGTAGTTCTGGAGTCTGGTGGCGAATTCTCAGTTGGATTGGGCTTTGTTGTAGATTACAATATACTGCTTGAGTCTTTCTTGGGAGGGAGGGTTGAATTGGACAAGATGGGGGCAGTGGTAAGGTCCAGACATAGTGCACCTGACAGGAGGGGCAGAAGGGGGGTTGTGAGAAGTGATTTTGGCAAGAGGGAGGTGAGAGGAGGGTGGTCCACTGAGGTTATCTTTTCAGGATGGCAAGAGGGTGTCCACTGGAGTTATCTTTTCAGGATGGAGGGCAAGGAGAGAGGGAAGCAGAGAGGAGGCAAGATGGGTATAGAGCTTAGTATACTGTTATGCTCAAAGCTAACTTGCTTCAAGCATAACATCATGAGGACAAGCTGTTGTCCTGGGGGAATAAGGATGTGCTCTTCAGCACCCATAACAGAGTGAAGAGTATTCAAGATAGAATTGTCTGTAGAATTAAAGGTGAGATACATGCCCTTTATATACAAAATACAAAGTAAAAGTGTAGTAAATGTGTACCATAGTATGTCATAAAGCATAGATGTAGCCATGTTGCATCAATCAATAGCCATTCAAGCTCAGGGAGTGGTGCAGCAATTGTATATTATATTGCATAGGGTCAGGGTAGCCATGAGTCACTCAGTCTGAGGTAATCAATAAGCACCACAGGCAGTTATTAGTAAGGCGTCTATTAAAGCGCCAACATCTCTAACCTTCAGGGCTTGTTGATTGGGGGCAACCTCCCCTAATAGAGCCATTTTATGAATTTATATCATTCGCAGGCCAATAGAGTGCCATCTGTTGGAATTACAAATTCGGACCATGCAAGAAATGTCCAATACGCGAGCTCATTGTTCTGAGCCATTCACATACACACATCCTCTATAAATACAGTAGTCTACCTATGTGTAATACTCGCTCTTTTGCCTCCAATACGATCGCTTTCTGTTCCTTTAACACCATCTCTCCTTGTTTCTCGTCCACCTGTACACGGGCGACAGTGTTGGAAGCGGGATATTGCTCCAACTCAGTCCTGTTTCGGTCCTGACCCCTGTACGAGCCATGAATAGAGCGGTCCCAATATCATGGGGGTCCCACGGGACTGAACGTGATGCATTAATGTAAGAAGTCTGTCAATCTATCTAGGTCAAACCCCCCAAACCATTTTACATCACCTACGGCGCGACATTTCAACGCCAGAAACCTGGTTTTCCCCGATCCATCATCCGATTGTCTATTGAGAGGCGCCCTTTCTCTTTGAGGACTCTGATCGCTCAAGCGCCCGTCCCACGTACGACGTACGACCGGCGCTTAACCCGGCTTCTCCTCAGCCGATGCCCACTTCGACTGCACCTCCTCAAAATCATGTCGCACCCTCCTCGCCCAAATCAGCGGCCCAAGTATCCTCCCCCCTCCACTCACGAAGAACAACTCACGATGCAGCAAGAGGCCAACCTACAGCGAGAAATTGACGAATGGGCGAAGCGTGAAGGGACACGCCATGAACAGGAGGAACAACAACACAGGGAGAAAGAGACGGGGGATGTGAGAAGAAATGATGCAAAAGATGCGGGGGTACGAGAGCAAAGAGAGCGGGGTCCAGGGTTTGGGGGACAAGCACGCGTCCAATATGTGATGGAGACTCATACGCGGGAGGCGGAATTGAAGCGCCAAAAGGAAGAGCGGGGGCGCCAGGGTGGTGCGGGTGTTCGTTATCCTTGGCTTGCAAACTCTCCAATTCCTGCGCAGGCGAGCACGACAAGAGGCGACCTTTCGATGGAGAACATGATACAGATATACCAGCAGCACGACAGGCAGTGGTTGACGTCACTGGACCGCGATGAACTGCACTGGGATCATTTCCCCTGGCCCATGTTCACACAGCCGGGGGCCCCTAGCGATATTACTGGGGGAGCAATACTGGCGTATCTAAAATCGAATTATTACCCAGGGGGAGACAGCTCAGGGGATCTGAAAGATCGGATTAAAGATCAGATGAAGAAGTGGCACCCAGATCGGCTTGACAAGTTATTGTTGAAGGTGGTGGAGAGCCAGAAAGAGAGTGTGGAGTTGGGAGCGGAAGCTGTTGTAGGACACCTTTACTATCTCTTGGGCTGGACTAAATCGACTAGCCTGCCGGCTCCGAACGCCCCGTCCGGCCCCCCCGGGACACCGAACCTCGTAAGGGGCGGAACGAATGTCAAGAAGTTTGACGAGGCAGCGGGGAAGCAGACTGCTGGTATTACAGAGAAAAAGAGAGGACTGGAGAGGTTGCAGCAGGAGATGAAGAAGATAGAGGGCGAGGCGAAGACGAAAGAGGTGCTGAGAAATGAAGAAATGGCCAAGGAGCTGGAGGCTGCTATGATAGAACTCCAAGACCACGTCGAGGAGAGTGAGAGGCTCATTGAGGAGAGCGAACAGCTTATCAGGGATAAGGAAGAAAGGCTGAAGAAGAGGGAGGAGGCGCTAAAGCGGAGAGAGGAGGCCCTGAAGTGGGGAGAGGAGGTCCTGAAGCGGGGGGAGGAGGGCCTGAAAAAGGAGGAGAAGGGTGCAAGAATGAGAATGGCGGAGGTGGGGAGAAAAGAGTTGGAGCTGGTTCGTCGCCAGGAGAACGTGGACAACAGAGAGACTAAGTTGAACGGGCGCGAGGTGGAGTTGAAAAGGAGGGAGGAACAAATCCGGAACAAGGAAGAGATCAGGAAACGAGAGGATGAGATGATGATTGTTATGTTGCTAGTGCGGGTTATATTAAGCAACAAATCCTCATACAAGAGATTGCTCGGTGTCCGAGGGGAAGAGGCGCAGAAAATCCTGAATTGCCTGCAGCAGGTAAGTCCCGTAATTTCATTGATCTTCCTAGACATCGTTTTGATTGGGTTCAGCTGTTGTGCGGTTCTACATTGAAAGATCATACACTCCGGAGCCACTTGCTGGCCGCTACCTTGCGTCTATGTGATACATCGGGAACGTATCCTGTATGTTTGACATTGCAAGGTGTTCAATACGAAGACAAGGTAGTAACAGCAGGCCAATTCGGGGAGATACGGAGGGGGCGATTTCAAAATAAGCCTGTATGTCTCAAGGTCATCAAGCTGTACGAAAGGTCGCACATTGGGCGCGCTCTCAAGGCATGTGTCTATCATCCAAATTTATCTTGGTGTCCTTACTGATGCGATATCATCACGACAGGGTTTTACTCGCGAAGCCATCGTGTGGAAGCAACTTAATCACCCTAATCTGTTGCCCTTTTATGGAATTTATCAACTAGACGATAGAAACGGTCGTGTCTGTCTTGTATCGCCGTGGATGGAGAACGGCAACATTTCAGAATATTTAAAAGTGAATCCTGACATCGCTCGAAGGCCGCTTGTAAGTCGAGAGCTCTCTTTCATGTCATGGCGAAATAATCTAACCCAGGAAGATTCGCGATATCGTTTTTGGATTAGACCATTTGCACGCAGGGCAAATAGCGCATGGAGATCTAAAAGGAGTATGTTCATTAATTTATCTATATTTTAACAGGATCTAATTCAGAGCTAGCCAAATATCATGATCACCCCGGCGGGTTCGGCCTGTCTTGCTGACTTTGGTCTGTCCTCTGTCGCTGATGAAGATATATTGCGATGGACGACATTGGAGACTTCCACGCGATCAGGCGGGACAGTGCGATGGATGGCACCCGAGTTGTTTGATGAGAATGACAAGATTGTACGGCCGACGCTTTTCAGCGACGTCTTCGCATTGGGCTCTGTCATGTATGAGGTATGTTGCACAAGTCAATGTTTTTGTTATTGAGCTCAGTTTCGATGTTGTAGATATTGACAGATCAAATGCCGTTCCACGAGTTTGCGCAGAACCATACTGTTATGTTCAAGATTTTCTCTGGCGAAAAGCCAAGTAAACCGCCCTCCAGTGCATGGGCGGATCTTGAATTGACGGACGGGTTATGGGAACTCATGGATCTTTGCTGGAGCTTCGAACCTGACAAACGGCCCACACTTCCAGATATCATCGAGAAGTTGAAGGCGGACCCTTTAAATCCGGTATCAAGACGGCGGGCAAGGCACCTGCCGCAAAAGCCGAATCAGGACGTGAATGTGCAATCGTTCACTTCTATGGGGTTTCAAGTTACCGAGAGTCATCAAGGGGAAGTGAGATTCTCCGAGAGTGATATAGAACTCCTGAAGGGTTTGATTGGTACGTCTCACCCCCAGTGATTTGGTATGCAGTTCCCAATGATTTACCTTCAGACTGAGGCCCAAAGTTTTGTGTTTCACTGGATCCGACAAGGCGGTCAACGTTAATACACAGGTATCCCGAATGTAATGATCAGTACACGAATGTAGCACTGTACGGACAAGGCGATGTAGGTACTTTGTAACAATAGGATGAGACCGATCTATTTCTTTATACACAATGCTCGCTGGGTGCCGTTTTTCTGATATGTAGGTACGCAAGGTGAGGATTGAATATATATTGCCACGTCTCCGTGATCTAGATCATTGCAGGCATCTTTGGACGGGTAACTAGCCACTACCCGTACTGGCATCGACTTCACGGTTTTGTGTGCTGTTGGTGCTTGCCTCGCCCTCGTTTGGTACAACATATTCTCTCAACACGTTGAACTCAGCTTCCGAAAACCTGGTCCCCTGCCCACGTATCTCAGTCCTGAACGACCGTGAAGTGAAGATTTGGCCCTCCGCCGTCTGTTGAACTTTCTGGTGTTGAGCTGTACGCTTAATTGTGAGCGCATTCGGTGGGATGGCTTGCATCCCGTCGGCAACTTGGCTAGCTGTCGGCCGTTCGCTTGGAGTAGGGTTCCAACACCTATTCATTATTTCCCAGATCTCGTCCGTCAACTCCAACTCCATGCCCGCGGCAGGCTTGGAGGGTCTGATGCCCTTGATCACTCTTGAGATCACCGTCTCATCGCGGGGAATTTCGTAAAATGGAATCCGCCCAGTCAAAACCTGAGATTCGAAACGGTAAACAAGGGCCTCGCGGGATCAGGGACTCAGCGCGGTAATACCTCATAGATCATAG
This sequence comes from Macrolepiota fuliginosa MF-IS2, assembly GCA_015584085.1. Lineage (NCBI taxonomy): Eukaryota > Fungi > Basidiomycota > Agaricomycetes > Agaricales > Agaricaceae > Macrolepiota > Macrolepiota fuliginosa. Next base: position 76,920 of record MU151156.1, on the reverse strand, counting down.
ATGCCATCGAATAGATATCAGTCGTAAATGTGGCTGGAGTCGCGTCTTCAGAATCATCCATAAATTCTGGAGCCGCCCACCGCAGCGTGCCAGCGGGCCGGGTCATTGTTTTTTGTGATGTCCACCTTAGGACGTCTGCATCCACGACAGAAGATAAGCCGAAATCCGCGAGACATGCTGAGCCAGTTTGCGATATCAAGATATTGGCCTATTTGTGGACCTTAGACTTATGTAAGAGTGTTCGGAAATAAATGAACATACGCCTTTGATATCTCCATGTACGATGGAGTGGTTGTGCAGGTATGTCAATCCTGCTAGGACTTCGTGGATCTTTTTAAAATTGATGATGAATCGCTGGTAGTCGTGAATGGGTGAATACGTACCAATGGTATGCGGGGTACCTCGGGATTGGCCTCCAGGTAATCATTAATGTTCCCGTTCGGCATCCACGGTGAGATCAATGCCACGCTGCCACGCGAGGAGACTTGTAAGCGGTAGATTCCATAAAAGGGGAGGAGGTTCGGATGTGAGATTTGGCCCCACACGATAGCTTCTCCCGTGTAACCCTGTTCAACGACATGGTAAGATTTACTTTCAACAAACAGTTATGGAGTACCTTTATGATATTGTTGATATCTTTTCCTCGATAAACCCGAGCAATTTTGAGACAAATTTGCTGATTGTTGTAATTTCCGATATATATGTCTCCAAACGACCCTGAGGCAATCGGATCTCGTTCGTATTGAATATCTTGGAGAGTTAAGCATTGGGGGTATGCGCCAGATGCAAGGCATAGGCGCTTCAGTGCAGTGAGCGCCGCAGGCCGTAAGTCCTCTGGGGTATTCTCATTGTCCAGCACCTGTCAGTTGATTAAGTTAGATTATGTTCGAAACGCAACACCGCACGGTTTCCTGCCCACTTTCTGCATAATGTCGAGCGCGGTTTGCGCCTTTTTTTCTTTTGAATCGAGTAGGAGTTTGTAGGCGGGTTTGCTGTTTAATATCTCTTTCATTACATTCCATACTTGCTCGCTTGTAGGTTCGATAGAAGTGGAGGAAGATTCAATATACACGGAGCAGGGGGACCAGGGGGCCGAAGAAGATGAATACAGGATCCTAGTTTTGCCCTTCCAGTCGTTTTCGTCATCGTCATCTACATCGGATTCCCCATCTTCCCCCTCGCTCTCTTCCTGGCTAGTCTCTCCGGTCTCGTTATCATCGTCCCCACTGGCGTCATCGTCGACATACTCCTCCCCACTATGTTCAACATACTCCTCCTCACTATACTCGGCGTGCTCCTCCCCGCTATACTCGGCACGTTCGTCCCCACTATACTCGACGTGCTCCTCCTCACCATACTCAACACGCCCCTCCCCACTAGGCTCAACATACTCCTCACCATGCTCGACATACTCTTCATCATCGCCACCAGGCTGCTCCGTATCGTACATCACGTCTCCCGCCACATGGTCGCCGTAGTCCTGGTCATAATCCGTGTTACCATACCCACTATAGCTTTCATACCCTCCATCACCCCCACTGTAGTCATAGTCATGGCCACCCCCGTCGTCGTAGCCATAGTCGTAGCCGTAGTCCGAGTCCATCGATATCAAGAAGGTCAAACGCGAGGCATACAGGCAGTTTTAACTTTATACTTTATAGCTTTAGCATCGTTGCGCACAGAGGCGGTCCTATAGGTAGATAAAAATAGTGTCAATGGGGCCTCGTTTTAGAGGTCGAATCAGTCTGACTCACTTTGGGCTAGGGCTAGGGCTATTGAATGTGTATGGTGAGGATGGGAATGTCTTTCGAGGGGTGAGGCTGATGAGGGTCCTCGTGGCGTGGTATTCCTATGGACTACAATTGATCCACTTATTTTGAGCGTTGCAATGCTGGAGTCGCATGGGGCTTCGGCTGGTGATTCGTCGTTGATTATGTTTCGCGTCAAGTCCATTGTAGTGGGTAGCGATATATACGTTGGAATGCAGGCGTTGCCCAATTATGCAGGTGATGAGGATCAATTCTAGCTCGATGATGGCGCTAGCATATCATACTACACAATTGATAATTGTTTTGGTCAGACCAATGTTCGGTTTTCGTGGCCCGATTCACGTTCGGCATAGTTGTTGCCTGCACGTAGGAACATTCCAGACTCGGACAAGGAAGAGATCGCCGGGTAGAATAAATAGCTCGTGAGATCGGATCGGCAAACGGAATTGTGCGAACGTTGGGCAGCACCAAAGTTGAAAGAGGAAATACAGATATCACATTTCCTGTGTTTGAGAGAGGCGCTAGCAACCACGTATGTAACCCGCAGACGAGTTTGAAGAGGGGAAAACAGCGAGGTTGATTAAGAGCTAAAGTTAGCGCTGATGAGAAAGTCACATGAGGGACAAGGGCCATGCTGGCCGCTTCTGACCGCTTCTGACGGCAGTCGTTGACCAAGCCACCTTTGTTTTCTTCCACTCCTTTGACATGGCGCAGAACGGTCAGAATCCTCCCCAGCAGGCCCCCACCCGCAACCAGGCTGGGCCTACGCCGGCTGCATCTGGCTCTGTCGTGGCGTCAGGCTCAGCGTCAGGCTCGGCAGCGCCATCTGGCTCAGCCGCACCCAGCAGCAGCAGCATCTCTTTCTCTATCCCTCAGACCGCAGCGGCAGGCGGAATCACCATGACAAACCCACCACAGACAGCTACGTCGTTCTACAAAATCGCACCCAGCCAAATCGTCACCTTCGGCTGGAACATGACCTCTGTCATCGTGACACCAACACACCTCACAGTTTCGGCCGTTGGCGATAACGGCAATACATATCCTGTAGGACCAACGGATGGAGTTATCCCGGGTACAGCGACGGAGGTCGTGTGGGATATATATTCGTACCAGCAGAATAATCCGGGTTTGCCCTTGGCCCCGGGAACGTATACACTGAACATCTGGGATGAGCGGGGTCCTGGTGCGGCGAGGAGGGGCGGATTCCTGAGTCCGTTTAATGGACTGCAGTTTGCGCTGTTCACGCCGCAGCCGTACACCGCCTTGAGCAGCGGTGAGTTTTGCTATTTTTTCCTGCGGGAAAGGGGCTAATATTAATATTATTATAATTCAGGTTGGACATGTGCGGAGTGCGGGCAAAATGGTGCAATGGCACTTGCAACACACCCAGCATTTGTGGGCATTTTGGTATCCTTCCTGGTCATATTCCTGTCCGGATTCCACATGCTCCGGACGACCCGCTAGTTGTGGACGGCCCACTTGATGACGACATTTGCACAGACATTCGGACTCTATATAGACTATGCGGCACACCAGTTTTTTGGGACTTTGAACAATAGTACTTTTCGACTGGTCCTGTTTTCCGCCTTTATGTTGCGCTGGATCATTATAATTCATCATCGTATATCGTAGCACCCATGTCCTTCCTTGCCTCTCAATTTGATATTGATTCTTACCGAGCGCTTAGCGCGTGCACTGCGGGAACTGCGATTACGCAGCGAATTTGCACTGCCACAGGGGCCTATATGAGGAGATCAAAGACAATCACAGAACTATATCCAATACGCCCACCATGGAAGCTCTCAAGCTCCAGAAGAAATACCCAGAAGTCTCTAGAGATGAGATGTTTGACCTCATCAATCGCTTCAAGTACGTCTTGAACCCACCCCTAATGCTAACAAAATTCTGATTTTCTTTTTGTAATAGTGGGCTTAACACCGAAACCCCGGGTCGCGTAGACAAGTCGACCGTCCTCCACGCCCTTCAGAGCAGCGGGCAGTCGTACGATCTTGCGAGAGAGACTCTTAAACACGTCAGTGTCGATGCTAGTGGTAAAGTCGAGCTGGAGGATTGGGTCGAGGTACGTCGATGATGTCACTATCAGATTATATATCCCTGATCTATCGTTCCCAGTTAAACGTCAAACTGCGCACGGAAGCACAATCGGCTCTTCAGACCAAGGCTGGGAAAGTGCGTGTGCAGGGCGCGAATGTTAATACTAGCCATACTATCAATGAAGATGAACGAAGGGAATTCACGAATCATATCAATGGCGTATGCATGATATTTCTCCTATCTGATGATTGAGATACTGAATGGGTTTTTTATTTCAATAGGTTATCGAGAATGATCCGGATATTGGGGATAGGTTCCCTATTCCTACGGATACGATGCAGCTCTTTGATGATTGCAAAGACGGCTTGATCCTCTGTAAATTGATCAACGACTCCGTCCCGGATACGATCGATATGCGTGTTCTTAACAAACGCACGAGCCGCAAACCGCTCAACGCGTTCCAAATGACGGAAAATAACAATATCGTTATCACTTCTGCGAAGGGTATTGGGTGTTCTGTGGTGAATATCGGGTCGGGCGATATTGCGGAGGGGAGGGAGCATTTGATTCTTGGATTGATTTGGCAGGTTATTAGGAGAGGTTTGTTGGCCCAGGTGGATATCAGGTTGCATCCGGAGTTGTATAGGCTATGCGAGGAGGGAGAGACGATAGACGATCTTTTGAGGTTGACCCCAGATCAAATCTTGCTGAGATGGTTTAATTATCATCTCAAAGCCGCCGGGTCGCAACGTCGGTACGTAAACCTCACTCCCATCTCGAGTTAAAAAATCATTCTCTGACTTTTTACCATAATTACAGTGTGAACAACTTCAGTCGCGACGTAAGCGACGGAGAGAACTACACCGTCCTCTTACACCAACTCAAACCAGACGACTGTTCCCTCGCTCCTTTACAAACCCGCGACCTCCGCACCCGCGCCGAACAAGTCCTACAAAACGCCGCCCGGATCAATTGCAGGAAATACTTGACACCTTCATCACTCGTCGCAGGAAATCCACGCCTCAACCTCGCATTCGTCGCAAACCTCTTCAATACACACCCAGGCTTAGAACCCCTCGACGAACAAGAAGCGAAGGATTATGGAATCGTGGAGGACTTTGATGCTGAAGGTGAACGTGAGGCACGCGTATTCACGTTATGGTTGAATTCGTTGGGTGTTGAGCCGGCGGTGTTTAATTTGTTTGAGAATTTGAAGGATGGGCTGGTTATTCTTCAGGCGTTTGATAAGATTTTGCCTGGGTCGGTTATTTGGAGGAGGGTTAGTAAGCCGAAGGAGGGTGCTGGACCGGCGAATTATGCGAGTGGTGGTGGGACGGGAGAGGATGAGGATGATGAGGGTGCGGATATTGGTGTGACGCCGAATCAGAGTACGTTGTCGAGGTTTAAGGCGGTGGAGAATACGAATTATGCGGTGGAGTTGGGGAAACAGAATGGGATGCATTTGGTTGGGATTCAGGGGGCGGATATTGTGGATGGGAGGAAGACGTTGGTGTTGGGTTTGGTTTGGCAGCTTATGAGGTGAGTTTCTGGTGGATTGGTTTCTTGAGACTTTTTGCCTGATGCGCGTGTGTGGTGTTGGTTAGGATGTCGATAACGAAGACTTTGTCGCAGCTTTCGAAGGGCACGGGTGGGCGTCCGCTTTCGGATATGGATCTCTTGAAATGGGCGAATAGTACGGTGCAGAAGGCGAAGCCAACTGCGAGGCCTATACGCTCATTTAAGGACCCGTCGTTGACGACTGGCTTGTTCATTCTGGATCTGTTGGACGCCATAAGGGCTGGGATCGTTGACCCGAACCTTGTTATTCCTGTCAGCGATAATGGGGATTATGAAGAACGTAGGCAGAATGGTGGGCTTTTCTTTATTTTATTTTCGAATTTCGGACGTTATGTGTTGACTGGGGGATCTCTTTTTACCTAGCTAAATTGGCGATTTCGATTGCGAGGAAGATGAATGCTTTGATATTTTTGGTGCCGGAGGATATTGTGGATGTTCGACCTCGACTGGTATGTTTTTGGTTTTTTTTTGTAGATAGCATTGATGCTGAGTTTTCTTGTTGTAGATTTTGACGTTCGTTGGAAGTTTGATGGCTATTGCGTAGTCGTGAAGATAGCGTGTATGAAGAACAGAAAGATTAAATGTGTGGGGTGGGCGTTACATATATTTTGTGAAGGAATAATTGTTGTAGTTCGTTTTGTTTTGTTATGTTGCCGTTGAATTTTGAGAATTTATTGTTTTGTGCGCTCACCTACCAGTACACCTTGGGAGGAACGAGAACCATAAATATCACACAGCATCGCCCCACACAGAGTTCATTTTTAGTCTCATAGACTACCCAGTTGCGTAGCGTGCGCGCATAGGAATTCAACACTGTGTATCATAGCGAGTGTCTTGGTCAAACTCTACACGATTGTTAGCGAGCTCTGCGGCATAACAGTCAGACACGGTCGCCCCTTCTAGACACTGATTAAAGCCGCCGGGTGCCAGGTGACTTGGACTATAATTCAGCGCTCAAGCTACACTCTGGGGATAGACAGATCATTGGAACTGCGCTCACAACTACTAGGGGCAGGCCGCGCCAATCAATCCCTTCAAGAGCTCAATGTCACCCTCAGAGAACATTACATTTCCATGATGACTCTGGGCAGCTTGAAACACCGTAGAAGTGAACGGTTGCGCGTTTGCCTCTTGATCGGTTTTTTGTTGCTTGTATTCCATCCGCCGTTTTGACACCGGATTTAAAGGGACCTCTCGCAATCTCTCGATAATCTCTGGAAGCATAGGCCTTTTATCGGGTTCAAAGCTCCAGCAAAGAACCATGAGCTCCCATAACCCATCCGTCAATTCAAGATCTGCCCACGCGTCTGGGGGCGGTTTACTTGGCTTTTCGCCAGAGAAAATCTTGAGAATTACAGTATGGTTCCGCGTAAACTCGTGGAACGGCAGCTGATCCGCCAGTATCTATAGAACTGAAGCTGATTTCAATAGAGAGACATTGGATTATACAACATACCTCATACATGACAGAACTCAACGCAAAAACATCGCTGAAAAACGTCGGGTGTACAGTCTTGTCACTCTCATCCCCGAGCAGCTCAGGCGCCATCCATCGTACTGTGCCACCCATTTGCGTGGTTATTTCCAACGATGTCCACCGTAGGATATCTTCATTAACGACAGAGGATAGACCAAAATCAGTAAGACATGCTGAACCTGTTGGCGTGATCATGATATTTGCCTAACTCTGAATCAGATCCTGTTGGAAGATGGGCAAACAAATAAAGGTACCCCTTTCAAGTCCCCATGTGCTATCTGTCCCGTATGTAGATGATCCAATCCGAGAACGATATCACGGACCTTTTCTGGGTCAGATTATTTTACCATGAAAGAGAAGTCTCAACTTACAAGCGGTATTCGAGCGGTATCAGGGTTGTCTTTCAAGTATTCTGAAACGTTGCCGTTTTCCATCCACGGCGATACAAGACAGACACGACCATTCCTATCATCCATTTGATAAATGCCATAACATGGAAGCAGATTGGGGTGATTAAGCTGCCTCCACACGATGGCTTCGCAAGTAAAACCCTGCCATGATGTTGGGTTACCAAAGAGACTAAGGCAAATTCGCACTATTGACACACCTTAAGAACACGGCTGATCTGCGACTTCTCATATAGCTTGACAACCTTTAGGTAAACGATTTGATTTTGAAACCGTCCCCTCCGTATCTCTCCGAATTGGCCTGCTGTCACCACTTTGTCTTCACATTGAACACCTCGCAACGTCAAACATAGAGGATACATTCCTGATGCATCACATAGACGTAAGGTAGTAGCCAACAAGTGACTACGGAATGCATTATTTCTCGACGTATGACTGCACAATAGCTGACTCTCAATCAGAATGATGTCTAGAAAGATCAAAGAAATATAGGATTTACCTGTTGCAGGCAATCCAGAATCCTCTGTGCCGCTTCTCCCCGAACACCAAGGAGTCTTTTGTACAAGGATTTGTTGCTCAATATAGCCTGTATCAGCAACACAACGATCATAATCTCATCCCGGGATGGATGACAGCGTGTCGTTTGAGTGGTCTGTGGGGACAAAGCAACAAGATTGAGTCGACCATATGTATGAATAATGGGATACCAACCTCCCGAGAGGACCAAAGTTCCTCAGTCTGTTTGCCGGGCCTAAGAAAGCCTACTGTTCTGATGACAGGAGCCTAAACATTCGATGGGGGTGAGAATTAGACATCCATCATTCGCGAAATGTCCGGAGAACCAACTCGTGGACTCGCATCAATGCTGTCACCCCAGCGACGATCTGCAAGTGACCAAAGGTCGCAGACGACTTACCTTGCGGAAGGCGCTAGGCTTGGGGCTAGGAGGTGAGGACCAAGTACCGCTAAACAAAGCAGTTGGCCCATTGCAAATCAATCGCGCATCACCTCCAATAAAGCCTAGAGAGAGAGAAGGAGCAAGTCCGTGGATGGCAATTGGCTGAAGTGGCTGAAGTTCTTTGGGCTGTAACACAGTATAGGCAGGAGAGCGCAACACAGTTAATGATGGAGCTGGTGCTGACGGACTCTGCACCAAAAAAGTTGGGGACCCGGAGGAGCGCAGAATGGGTAATTCGGGTTCTCCTGAAGTACTGGCGATCGACGATACGGTACAGTTAAGGGTGTATGCTTGAAGCACATGGCGATGTACTTGGGAGACGGCTTCACAATGCCTACATTTGGGGTGAACAGGCGACACTGTGTTATGCTCTTTCGCGGTGGCCACGGATTCAAATTGCATATCACAAATGCTACACCATAGGTCATTGTGCATATCGCCAATATGCTGCGTCAAGGATATATCAATAACCCGAAAACAATGTACTCAGAGGCCTGCTCACTGCAATCAATGCCACATTGTCATAAGACCCTTTCCCACAGACTGGGCAATTTAGATGGTCTGTATGTCCATGATAGTGGCTCTCCAATGCGAACTGACTGCTGTATTGCTTTCTGCACTTCAGACAGTCAAATGTTGGTGGGTGCTTCGCCACCATGTGCTGGGGTGGTCCAGTCAGTACCTATTCTACCGGGGCGCCAACATCCAGAAGAACCTACCGCGCTATAAGCGGGTTCACTCGAGAACCTCCGGTCACAGGCTAAGCAGAAGGGATGAGGGTTACTGCTCGTACGGAAATGTTGTAATAGGGCTTCTTTTGTGGGGAAAGGGTGGTTATCGCAGGTTGGACAGAGCGGCATGAATTGTCACCCCGCAGTTTTTCAGGTTGAGAGATTTGATTTGGGTAGGGACAAAATGGGTCCAAGTGGAGACTGAGATATGATGAGAAGAGTATAAGAGTATTGATCGAGCAATTGAAGAAGGGTCGCTACAGCGTGAGGGTACGTGGCCAAGAACAATGATATCGGGGGGTATCCCATTGTGCTATGCCTTTATATGTTGAAGGAGGAGCACCCAAACGACCCGTGCAGCTTAAAAGTGTGGAGGCTTCATATACAGCTTGGGTCCCCGATTCCAAAAGAAGAAAAGGCTGCATCATTCCAGGATTCTCTCTCAAGAATATAGACCAGTAAGGCCAGGCATATTTCAGTGTTCCCGTCCAGACGCCCAACGCATCTTGATCTGTAACGTTGACCGGGGCTTGGGTGGTTCCGTCACACCCGAGGAACCATCCATCTAGACGTCATAAGAGCGCGTGGGCGGAAAGGCCGGTGCTTGATTGACGTTAATCCTGAATCAGCAAAGCCAGGTACCTGGAGTATAATATGCCAACGGTGAATACATCGACACATGCAATAAGCCAGGGCACAAAGCGACAATCAGAGTAGGGGGAATGATACACTTGGTGAAGGAAAATGAGCGTGGTGCAGTCCGCGAGACACGTGATACATCCTTGAATACGCAATACGAGAGACTCGTACTTCGCCAGGCGCAGATTCTTATGCCTGTGACAGTCACGGGCACACCCGCAGCCAGCTCATTCCACCTCGCTTTCTCCCATTACTTACCGCTCTGGCTACTCGGACACTCTTCTCGACTACGGATTAACTATTTTACTGCTTTTTAAATTTCCCCACCCACCATCACCTATGAATGATCACGTGGCGAGGCAATCGGACTGGAGCGAACGATGGGTGACCTGTCTGCGTTCCCCCTTCATCTCACAGACCTCATCCTTCCAGTCCCTCAGAACTCCAGCAGAGGCGATCGAGGGAGGCACTACGGGGCGACCCGACTGCACTCCTCTTCGACCTTACCGCCTGTAGCCCTGGGCATTCGCAGCTCAGTCCCCTTCCACCCAAACGTCACTGCCGACGTTCATGTTCATTATAATATGATCCTTTCACAACCTATTTAGCCTCCCTAGATGAGGGCGAGATTTAACAACAAGAGGAACATACCGGAATATCCCCACTATCCTCCTCCACCCTCAAACAGGGAGAAACCCACTAACTCAAGCTCACATAGAATCGAGATATAGTCCCAGACGATGTCATCAAAGAACAGCACTACCATTTGATCTATTTTGATGGCAGCACTGACGTTGCACCTATGTAGTAGAATACGGTTGGTACTCACGGTGCTATGTAATTATCAATCAAGACCACGCGATCTAGATTAATGCGACGTCTTGAATCAATTGTATTAGACTTGTACAACAACCTAACGATCAGGGTACAAAACTCGGAACAGGGGCATTAAAGGTGCCGTCGACAATCGAGGTCATGACTACTTTACCTTGCCGCTATTACTCGAATCATGAACGTAGTCGGACCATAGTCTTTCTAGGATTATGTGGATTTCTTGCTCACCCGAGGACTCTATCCAATGCGCAACCATATTTAAGGTTTACAAGACAACTAATACAACATGACATGGTGATATAGATGTGCTACATATCACTCTACATCTATTCGTCTCTACATCTATTCGGGTTTACCGTAGGGGAACTGCTGCAGGCCAGGGCACTGCTCAGCAACCGAGTCATAGAACATCTGCAGGTTCATATTCAACGCCTTCAAAAGTACTCCAGTTGGGTTCGGGTATAACCTCTTGACGTCGCCATTGACGAAGTTTATGTAGACATCGCAGAACTGCTCTGGAGAGAGGTCAGCCGAAGTTGGGTCAGGCTCGTACGTGTTGACGCCGTTCGTGTTGGCGCCGGGCCTCACTGGGTGAGCATCGACGATGCCGGCCATGCCTTCGGAGGACAGGGACTGACCGACGCGATACCAGTCGTCGGGGAATCGGTTATCCTTGAAGAAGGTGAGTGCGTCCTCCTTCGACAAGCTCCTGTTCTGGGTGACGCGGCCATCAACGAAGAAGTTGATCGGGAAGGTAGCCTCGGCATAGGCAGTGAAGTAACGGGGCATGATGAAGGAGAACGTCGGGTTATTTTCCATTGAGTCCACGATGCGTTGATATCTGTACTCGTGGATAACGTCCCAAGTGTATCTGCCACCGCCGTACTTGTCCATGAATGATAAGAGCTGCCCATGGGTGAGTGGCTAGTGTGATGAGCGAATAATGTGGACATACCTCGTCGAAGAGAGTTTGGTTGAAGCTGTGGTTATCTCCCCAGTATGCATCAGCTAGGCGGGCATGAGCCTTACTGTATCGAATGGTCAATGAAATATACTGACCTCGGGTCAAGCTGGCATCGCCCTCGTAGACCTTGTGGGTATCGAGGCCACCAGCAATAGCAGGAGCAGGAGGGGGGGTACCAGTCTTGGGGTTCGTCGCGCCAATACTGAGGAGATCGGTGACGATATTGCCGTCGACGAGGTGGGCAGCATATGTTATAAACGACGCGAACTTATTCTCCATGTTGTAGCCTAGAGGAATGTATTAAGTATCGATGTCTGGTAGGAACCAGGTTTACATACACTCCTGAATACCGGCGATGATCTGGGCGGGGCTCACAATACCATTGTGAGGAATGTACTGTGGCTGTGGTCAGAGTCTGATGCTTCCGTAGCTGAGGCAGACGTACCCCATGGTTTGCGAGGGTGTTCAAACCGGGGCAGGGACCGCGCATGTCATCGGGCCCAGGGGCTACCCAGGGGTGGGCACCATCGTGGATGAGCTTAATACCGGTGTAATTGAGAGCACCAGGAGTAGGGGCGGGCAGCTTGAATTCGAGACTGGGAAGCGCTGCGTCGAGCTCTTCACGCGTCAAGCCAGCGAGAGAGCCATAGGCAGGGAACGCAGACGCAGTGGAGGCGAGTATAAGAGCGAGGGAGACAAAGCTCACGAAGCTGACCATGCTGCGACTAGATAAAAGGCTGTTTTCCTTTATCTTTCCTCAATGTACCTTCGTACTTTTATACGTTGTCCACCCTATTATCCGTCACCTGCGTTTATCTCTGTGAAGGTCGACCCTGCATATTAGTTAATGTCCTGACTGAAGCTAGTGTATTGCCCGCATTCTAAACCTCATTTAGAACTGAATGGGACTCCTCGTAAGTGGTCAAGAATACCGTAGGCTTCCGCTATTCAACTGTTCAGGGAAAAGAAGTTGTTGAATTGGTGTACGTTTCTCGTTTGAGCATAGCCGGACCCCAGCGACTTTTCAGGATGTAGGTTTCGCCTCTACCCATTGTGATGATTCATGCTTCAAGTTGAGCCTTGGTTCTGTGTCCAACGTCGGTTCCGTAACTGACTGGTCGGTCGCGCTGATTGAATACGAAAATGCCATGAACGCTTACGACAACCGCTCTCCTCCGGGTTGTCCACTCGACTCGACTTAAATTAGAAGTAGTACATAGGTGTATCATCCTTCAAATATATGCTCAACCACAAAAATACCATAGGCGCTAGATTAGACGGAGAATAACGTGGAAGATAGGGGTGGTAGAATAGTCTTGAGCGTTGAACGTCGAATGTCTGAGTCCCACGATTCCATTGCTGGGCTCGAACTCCGACTCGGTGACATCCAGCTCCAAATTTAGCATCTTCTCGCTTACCTGGTGCCGGGTGGTGGGCAACGCAGGGCTACGTCACAAAATCAGACCAATCATAAATGTGATAGTTACCACGATCCTATAAGTATAGTCAGTGTGTAGAAGACGCAGGCCGGCTACCAATGAAATGGGATGCCGACCAACGCCTCTCATAGTTCCGGAGCGCCCGTTTCCCTCCTCCGCCTCGACGTTTCCTTTGTGTATACACTATGCCCTTATGTTGACACTGTCTGAACGTTTACTGCCAGTTTTGCGCCGTCTCCATTGAAATATTCGTTCCGGCACTCCCTTTCTTTCCCATCGTTGTCTTGTGTAGTTACCGACAAACGATCGTAGCTATATTTTCTATTTGAGTTCGTAGTATAAAAGATACATCTGTGTCTGTAGTAGTTCTTTAGTTGATCGACCCCCACTTATACACTAAAACCCTTACCTGAGTTCCGAAATACGCCTCCCCCTCTCTCTCTTTTTTCGCTCCCTTCCTAACTTATCTCGCTCGTCTTCTCTTCTCTCACTCTCGTCGACGGACTCCAGATGTTGTCGCCAAAGCCGCTGACGAACGCAGCAGGCGCCCGCTTATCTTCATTAATCAAGTAGAAGTAGAGGGTAAAAGAAGAGTGTTCGTGTCTACCACCGGTTAAAGCCCCGAGGCAACGCTTCTTCATACGGGTGGGTGCTAAGAATGAGGGTCGGGTGTATTGAGTGGTCGACGTACCTCGGTCGAGGGAGGTAGTTAACGTACGTTACGGTAAAGGACTAGTGCAAAACTTCCGGGTGTCATGCATGACACCGCTAGTCCTGCAACTTCAAACTCGGTGCAACAAGTTCCTCGTCGGAGGAGGTGGCAATGAGGAAGAATATATAGACATAAATATCCACATGTGATAAGATGAATGTAGGTAAATACTAAGTGCCGTTGATGTGTACGGCATCACTGTGTCACTTTTAGCCCTGTGCATTATTTTTATCTGTCACGGGAGGCATGGGTCCTACCTAAAATGTGACTAGAGTATCTAACGACTGCTTAACGAGCTGATCTATGGCTATATATGAGGGGCTCGAGTACCATTTCTCTAATGGAGAGGCTAAATAATGTCGCTCATTTTCATTGCTTCAAATGTGTCCGCATCTGGGACCTGAAAATGAACATTGTCCTTCCTGGGTCTCCACGCACGGGCGGTTTCCCTGAAAATTGGCCAGTAACAGCCATTTTGATCAGAGCGGAATAATTTTGCATGTCGGATGACGGTAAACTGGGATTCGTTGAGAACACAGGTGGATGGGGTTGTTGGGGTTCTTCCTTGAATCGGGAACACACTTCGCGAAGACGCGTGAGCAACCCCCCATTTCGTGCCAGTATGCTGATCTGTTGAGCATATCCCAGGTTCTGTATGCACAAGCTCTATTTGGAGAAGCAATGAGCATTTTTATTCGGATGTCTAAACACGAGAGAGGAGCTGTGCGATGTTCCATTGTTTCGAAGAACACGGTCGGTTGTGCCGGGAAGACTTGACGAGAATCTGGCACCGGCGGAGGGTGGGCTGGCACAGATTGGACTTCGTTGTGGGCACAAGGCTGGACCTCCGCAATACGTCCGGAAAGTATCAGAGGTTTGGAATAAAAGCCACAGCCGACGCACAGCCGACGGGGAGAGGTGACTGCAAGTGCCGACTCAAAAATAGATCTGCCTCAAGCAAGATCAACATCGAGGGATTTTCATCAGGGAGATCAAGCCATATGAGGATGGTGTGCTTATGTTTATGTCGCGGCCGCCACATGAGTCTGGGCCCAGCACACAGTGCTAGTATGTCACACTCACCATCATGATTTTCCTGGCTGGAAGTGGTAGCTCTGGGATCTGACGAGGTTGTTTTGGTGGCGGTGGGTAGAGGCCTGTTCGCCAGCGGTGAGTTGTCGCTGTGCTGCCTAACGGGGGTTGTGTGTAGAATACCAAACGAACCATAAGCTTAATATGCCCGTTATTTTCTTGAGGCGAACCGGCACTTGCACAAGTGTTCTCCCTTGTCATGGGACCCTTCTGCCGGGTTTGCAGAGGAGTTTGAAGGGTGAGACACTGGGAAACATTGTCGTCTGTCTATCAGAATTGCAAAAGGAATTCTTAATGTATTGTCGATGCGGATAATTGAGAGTACAAAAGATGTCGTTGGCTTGGGGTAAGAATGACCCTGGGTGTGCTTGCGGGTGTGTGTGATTACATAATGGTAAAATAATTAATTGGACGCCACACGCATCAGTCAATATTCTCTCTGCCGGCATGTTCTAGCTCCTTACCTCCAACGCCATCAGTGCCCTTTTTTAAAAAAAGAAAAGGTTCCAACCACTGCTTCAATCCTGTTACCTTACATCTTATAACCGGGTCCTCCGCCAGGGCGAACGCAATTGGCATACTTACAAGGAACGGCGCCTCTACGGAAGACTATCATCACTCACGAGATTTATAGCAGGGAACGTGCTGTGGTATCTAGTGAGACTGTTTCCCAAAATATCCAAGCGCCGATAAACTCCAGACCTAGTCCTTAGTTGTCAAGAATACGCGGTTCCCGAGAAGCTCTTCATTTCGTCGTCACACTCCCACTACCACCGTTCTCGCCAACGCATTGTAAACCGACCACCTTTCTTGGGACATCACGCCGCATACTTGGGCTCTCTCTGAATGGCTAAACAGATACGAGAGGTGGTGGCATGACGCGGGCCTTGGGAGAGATTATTAGTGGACTCATCTCTGGCTTCGCGTTGTTCTCTGACAGACCGGACATATACATTCTCTGTGATTGGCTCGGAACTCATCTCGTGTAGTTTCCCTCACCGTAGTTCTTTGCTGAGAATTCGTGATATCGCCGGTATTGGATATTGACTACTGGCTCGAGCAAACAGTCACGACATGACTTTACGAGGGTCACAAATACATCGTGTACTTGTGATGGTGGACCTTGTCGACACAACTAATGCCGCCTGGGTTCTTCTCTTGCCGACCCCTTCGCCTGAGCGCAGAATAATGAAACTGGATTGAATATCAGCTATTATACTGACGATCCTCTCATGAATTCACTTTCGAGTCGTGACACGCGCCAAATTTCTTGAAGCATCGAACGATGATGCGCGGTACTATTCAATGGGAAGGAACGGGGGCTTCAATGGGAAGGGAATTGGACGTGTGACTCGCAGTGATGTGTTGATCATTTCATGTCCAACCGTCACGAAATCCCATATTTGGCTCTTCATAGAGCGCCTTTGTAGGATATCGTCAATCCCCTCGTTACTATTACTGCGACTCCGATAAATCTGCCTAGTGCATTTCTGTTGTGACGAAGTTCCAGGGATTCTGTCTCTTCGGTACGTTGTATTTTGGGCGGAAGGATAAGGAGAATACTCATGGTGATGCGTTCCCAATAGTCCATGGGTGTGCCTACCCTCAGTCTCTCACTAGTAAACGTTTTCTTTCAGCGTAAGTATTGCTGAGGATGCGGGCTTCCCGGACCTTCAGTGGCTCTTGAGCGAATTTCTGCAAAGGTCACGTCATGTCGACCCACGTGGACCGGGTATGATGAGGAAACCCCCTTATCAGGCGATCGGGCACCTCCGTCACTCCGGCTCATGATCTCTCTAAGTCTACCTCTCGCTGAAAAAACATAAGCCGAGACCAGTTTTGAGGCTCTCCTGCCACCTGATCCAAGGCGGCGATCAACCCATGTATAGCCAACCATTCCCCAACCCAACTTTGCCAACAGTCTCCGACAGAGGTTCAAATTGGGATTATCGCCAGCCTTATACTCTAGATACCATAGTACCAGAGCGGCGCACATCACTAGGCTCCCCCCTTACACCACCCTTCGAGCCTGGTCAGCCATGGTTACATGGCAGTGCCAGCGTATCATCCATGTCTTCTCTAGAAGAAACGCGCGTCACTTCTATTTCTCGTAGATCCCCAGTGGACAGCTACATACTGTCTGTGCGCCCTACACCCCAGGTGACTCTCAAGAAACCCGACGGGACACTGGTCGACGTACAAACCCTCGCACGCAATAACTCCATCAGCTCCCTGGAAAGTGCTCTTTCCTCTCCTGGATCCATTGCCTCCGACCAAATGGACGTAGTCTCCGGACTCGTGGACCTCGTAAAACGCATATTAAACCAAAAGCCTCTCCATAAAGCACTCCTGAGATGTCGAGGAACAAGGGCCCAGCGGATATTGGATCAGCTGCAAGAAGTAAGATTTTATCTTCTTCCTGAAGGCCGTTGATGTCCTGATAACCCTACAGCTGTTGACCAGCTGGGGTTTCGAAAATGATGACTCTGGGCGGAGCCAAATACTCAAAGCTCTCATGCGTCTCTGCGTGGCGACGGGCATGTACCCCCAGTGCCTGACTCTCCGCGACATCCAACACGAGGTTACACCAGTGACCGAAGGCCAGTTCGGAGATATTCGCAGGGGTAATTTCCGTGGATGTCCGGTCTGCCTCAAGGTCGTCAAATTGTACCAACAGGCGCAGATTTCTCATCTCATCGAGGTATGTCCTACTTTTATAAGTCAGAACTTTGCTATTCCTTAGCATGGCCCGTTCAGAACTTTTACAGTGAAGGCTTGCTGTGGAGTCACCTATCTCATCGAAATCTCCTGCCCTTCTATGGAATATACCAATTGAACGACGGAACGGAGCGCGTTTGCCTGGTGTCACCTTGGATGAAAAACGGAAATATATGTGATTATTTAATAAATAACCCGGATGCCCCTCGAATACCACTGGTATGACCAGGATAGTTTCCCGCAGCGCTTGTTGGTTTGTTCATCTTTTCGAAGATCCGTGATATCATCTTGGGACTAGATTATCTTCACCGACGGAACGTTGTGCATGGTGACTTGAAGGGCGTAAGTGAACTGCCCGTATCAGCCCACCCGAATCTTGACAGCTCTCTTGTAGGCAAATATACTGGTCACCTCGACAGGTTCAGCTTGTCTCGCAGATTTCGGGTTGTCGGCGGTGATCGATGCTGACATCTTGCAATGAACGTCGGTTAAGTCAGCAACCAGAGTGGGCGGTACGCTCAGGTGGCAAGCGCCGGAGCTTATGGAGCCAGCATCTGACCTTCATGTGGAGGGTCAGGTCGTGCGACCAACACTTTCTAGTGATGTGTATTCTCTGGCTTCTGTGATGTATGAGGTACGCAGACTCATTAACCCTCCACCCTTGAATAAACTTAGTGCCCATGTCTAGGTCCTTACTGACAAAGAGCCATTTTATGAATATCGCGGATATAGTGTCCTCTTTGCTATCGGTCAAGGGAAACAACCAAGTAAACCCAGTGCTCATGTGCCATTGGAGTTGACAGAGCAATTATGGAAGTTGATGACGCTTTGTTGGGACCCGCTCCCAGCCAATCGCCCATTAATTGGGACTATCGTTCAGAACGTCCTAAATATGCCGGTCAACAGTCTAACAAGACATCGAATGGCTCAAATGCCAGCGGAGTCGGAACGAAATAAAGCCCAGTCCATGACACCCGAAGCTTTCAGGGCTGCGATGTGGCATGGCCAGGGTCCGCGATTTGACGTTGATCTCTTCATCAGTTTGGTCAGTCTTCGTTCATGACCATGTGATTGTTCGCCTCGATACTAACACATGACTAACAATAGGGCAACACTGTGGAGGGTGCGCCTTTTTCTAGAGAGTAGTCTGGAGAAATTGATATTGTATATATGGGTGATAATGCATGATATTTACATAGTCTGAGGTCAAACGTAATCTGTGCGGGGGATAATCTTGTCTCGATAATTGTTCGTTCTTCCAACTGGACTATTTCTGACCACCGATTATGGATTTCAAGTTTCATTAACCAGACCCTGGTTGTGCAAGAATGCGTCGGGTAGCGGACATCCCATGATCTGTATTGATACATCGTCCCATTTTACAACTCCTAGTAACATATACTAATACAAGCTTTGATCCGATTAAGCAGTGCTCTTCACACCATCCTTCACAGCCCCCCAAGCGGGGCGACTTGTTATGTCGTTGAACCACCTCGAAACGTTAGGCAGCTCCTGAAGTAGATTAACTCCGGCAGCAGGCAGCATGCTGCCATATGGAAGGTGGAAGAGATCAGCCAAGGTAACTTCCTATCAATCATAGTTAGATCGCATCAGCGCTCGAGTTCATCTGTAGAAGCATGATGAACTCACATCGCCAGCAAGATATTTTTGCTTCGCTAAGATTTGATCATAAGCCTTGAGCTTGTCAGCGAGCTTTTCTGTGTATTCCTTGACCTTCGCCGGGTCAGTTTGTAAGCCACGGCGCCTGAATGGGTTTTCGTTAAAACATAGTCATAGGCTCATATGCTCGCCGATGTGCGACTTACGCCTTGAAGACGACCTCAAACACAAGGGGTGCGGCATAAGAATCAAAGTTGGCCTGCTCGATCGATGCCGCCTGCTCAAATAGAGCTCGTTTCTGTCTATCCGCTGGGATGAGCTTAGTTCCCTGGTTGGAGTACTTGTCTTCGAGATAGCGAGTAATGGCGCGACTCTCGAACAGAATGAAACCATCATCATCCTATCATATGATGATAAGATCCCCATAAGCATTAGATTTGTGTCTGAGACCCAGAATACTCACGATATATGGTACTTGTCCGAAAGGCTGTTTAGCGATGAAGTCGGAGGACTTGTGCTCCCCCTTTGCCAGATCAATGTTATGGAACTCGAAAGGAATTTTTTTCTCGTGGAGTACTACACCAACGCGCCGAGTGCATGTCGAAAGATAGGATCCGTAAAGCTTGAGAACCATAGTGGCTGAGAATATAAGCTTGATAAGATGTAGGTACTAGATGTGAGACGAAGCTGAGGTGCTCCTTGTGTTGAAGGGGTTTTTATATCTTTATTGCCCCTGTGGGTCTCGGATGCGGTCTAACCATAGCGTGGAGATCTCTCGGCCGTGTGGGGACTGCGCCCAATGAAACAAATCTAGGGTCCGACAACTGTACTTGCAAGATACCCACAACAGCACTCGAAATAGTAGGCTTACTAATAGATTCGGATGACCAACCTATCACTTACTGATCTACCCGGGGAAGGACTTCTATTCAAATCCTCATGATGATGTATCTCCAGTTGACCAAATACGTCAGCCAAATGACCTCGTTCTAAGCTTTTGTATGACAGTGATCAGTCAGCTTGGAAAGCTCGGACTGTATCATCCGTGTTCATCCACTTCCACTTGCCGCCATCATGCTACTTGGCTGTCTATATACTATGTTTGCTAACCCAAACGTTCTGGCCATTTCAGATCAAACCGTACTCTTTATAGCACCATCCTTAACGGCCTGCCAAGAAGGTCTGCCCGCAAGTTCACTGAACCATCGTGCAACATTTGGCCTTTCCTGAATAGCATTGCATCCTGCTTTGGGGAGAATATCCCCGAAGGGAATGTGGAAGAGATCTGCCAGAGTAAGTTCCTACCAGTGGTTGGTAGCGAAATGCGTTAGATCGTGATAAGATGAACAGAACAACAACACGACTTACGTTGCCAGCAAGATATCTTTGCTTAGAAAGAATCTGCTCATAAACGTCGAGCTTCGAGGCAAGAGCGATCATCGCCTCTTCATACTTGGCCTTATCCGGTTCCAAGTTTCTCATTCTATGATACGACTCCATCAGGTGTCTATCGACCCAGGATCTCCCCAAAAACTAGTGCTTACTTCTTGAGCACCCCTTCAACAAGAATGGGTACTACGTGCGCGTCAAAGTGAGAAGTTTCGATAGAAGCTGCTTGTTCGAACAGGGCCCGTCCTTGAACATCAGTGGGGATGAGCTTCGTCCCTTGGTCCGCATATTTCTCCGCTATGTAACGAGCTATGGCGCGACTTTCGTATATAATGAAGCCATCATCATCCTTGAAAAGAATCTTCAGCTCCTAGTACAGCTCCCATCTGAGCACGATACGTACGAGATACGGGATCTGTCCAAAGGGCTGTTTGGCTAGGTACTCAGGAGACTTATGTTCGCCTTCAGAATACTTGACGGTAATAAACTCGAAGGGTACGTTCTTCTCGTGAAGAATCATGCCAACACGGGTAACATTTGGGGAGACGGCGACACCATACAGCTTGACGACCATGGCTATGTTTGAGAGGAGGGGAATCCAATCGAAATAGACATGCCGGTTGGTATGGGCTTTACTTATGCTCGTTCACATCTGTAGCTCTACCATTAAGGAAACGAGAAGAATGCGGATGTGTAAAGTTTAACCGTTGATGAGGATCCTCCGTGGGATGAAACGACCTGAACCGGTAAACGTGTACCCGGGTGACCGTATTCACGTCTACTTAGTGCCAAATTTACAGGTAGTTGAACAAGAGAAGGGAAATCGACCACGAAATTCTCACTGCTATTGGACATGGCCGAATCGCTCAGGTTCCGAATTACCAGGCTATTCAAGCCGTGTTCTTTAGTCCTTCCTTCACTTTCTTCCAAGAGCCACGGTCGGTGAGCCCGTTGAACCACCGCAAAACATTCGGTCTCTCCTGTATAACGTCAATGCCCGCGACAGGGAGCAAGGTGCCAACGGGAATGTGGGAGAGATCCGCCAGGGTAAGTTCCTTATGAGATTACGAGATTATGTCAATCTTCTCCAATAATAGCAGCCAGGAGGGAAATGTACATACATCACCAGCGAGGTACCTCTGCTTTGAGAGGATTTGTTCATATACGTCAAGCTTCGCTGCTAGTAATTTTGTCAGCTCGTCCACCCTCTTTAGTTCGGTTTCTCCCTCATGGAAATGTTCAGGATCCCGTCAACCCGTTACATAATGACTTACTTCTTGAAAAGAACCTCGAAGATGGCGGGGGCACCATAGTAGTCAAAGTTGGTCATTTCAATCGAGGCGGCTTGTTCAAAAAGAGCGCGTTGCTTAGGGTCGGTAGGGATGAGCTTGGTTCTTTGGTTAGGGTACTTAGATTCCAGGTAGCGACAAATAACCTGACTCTCATACAAGATAAAGCCGTCATCATCCTACGACGCAAGGTGGTAAAGCGTCAAGTCCCCCTTCATGGTCGGGTGAACACTCACAATATATGGGACCTGCCCGAAAGGCTGTCTAGCCAAAAACTCCAGGGTCTTGTGTTCGTGCTTTCGAAGGTCGATACTGGAATATTCAAAGGGGATCCCTTTCTCGTGAAGAACGACTCCAACCAGCTGAGAGGCAGTGGAGTATTGGTAGCCGTAGAATTTGAGGGTCATGGCTAGATTAATCGACTCACTGGGACACGTCCGAGAATATCTCAGCACGATTATAGGTCCCGCCTTCAGGGGCCCCAAGAGCTTGCCTGGCAGTCCGACCTACGTAAAAGATCTAATCTCAGACTGTCTGATGTGGCGACCAGGATGGTCTATGAACGTTTGAACGCCTTCGAACACCAGCCACTCATTTAGGGTTATCTGACAGCATTGTAATTACTACGAGCAGCCTTCTCAGACTCTTGTTTGAATTGAAACGGATCCGTCAGCACTCTTTAGTTGGCTGGGGCTGGTTGGTGGGCATCGAAGACCACTTTAACTGGCGGTTCGTTTACGGTTGTTTGGCCCGTGTGGCAATACTAGGCTCTCAGGCGGAAGCTTACGGGAAAGGTGTGGATCTCATTCGAAAAGCCACGCAAATAACGTGCCTTATGCTCAGTCCCGGAAAGACACTACTGCGAGATCCCTACCAGGAGATTGGAGAAGGGTGTGCATGTATTGCGAACAGGCAGAAAACATGTATCCTTGAAGCAAATTACACGACGGAAACCATTAAATTAGACAAGAAAACATTGCAATCCAGTTGTATGATTGTGTATGAAGATGCAGCCCTCTACCTTCGAAGACAAGTTCAAAAGATAGGGGGAAATTGTCCGATTGAAGCCATAAACGTGGGAAGCGCGTGAAGAGGGTCTCGTGAGCGGCCAACTACTGCCAGGCCGCCGTACGTCCTTCCAAACCACCGAGGTGGAGGGTGAGATAAATCTCATTTTAGGTTATGTGTCGTGTAACGAGGTCAACTTCTCTCCAGGACCCGACAAGGGTACGTCGAATACTCGACATGCCGGCCTCACTCTGGTTGTCAGGGTGGCGATACTCAGAACCGAGTCGGACAAGTTCGTCAGCCCCACGGCGATCAGCGGGGGCAAAGGGTTGGTTACTATAATGTCAATTAGTCTCGAGTCGAAACTGTGATGTAGGAGGGTACTCACAGATTGGTGAACAAGATCTCAGTAGGATTGGGGCTGGAGTGCTGGAGATAAAAAGAGGGTTAGCTGTATTTCGATTGTGGGAATTCGAAGACGTACAGCAGTAATCTCGTGTAGTTCGCGTTGAAGGGAGAGGCAGAAGTGATCGAGGTCAAGATCATTGAGATCATAGTTGAACGGGTTTTCGCTGATTCATGGTCAAAATCTCATAGCGACCAGTAACCATCATTAGAGACGTACATTTCTTGACCAATTTCAAGGAAACCAAGGAGAAGGAATGATGCAAAGGCAGTACCAGGAATAGTTAGCCACCCGAAGTTGGTGTAGACTTGGAACTAGATTCGGGCATTAGACCTGGCTTGAAAACGAAGTACGCAGCAGCTTACAGGAAGGAATAGAAGGTAAAGCCTAGAGTCGCCACGGTGAGTATTCTGGGGTTAATTACGATATAAATTAATGACGTACCAGAGGGACATTCTCAAGTGGGCTTGATAGGCGAATGGCAGAGGGGTATTACATATACGCTCTAAATTGGCCAGGGTGTCCTGAAGGGTCGTCAGAGAATTGGTGACACCGGTAGCAATAGCAGGCTGGAAGAGACCGAGCCTCATGAGGTCTGTGCAATTGAATTACGTCAATATCTAGTGAGTGTTGAACTTGGGCAAAAACTGACGAGCTGTGTAGCTGGAGTAAACTGTGAGCGTTCAATCACCGAATAAGCGAACCGACACTCACTTAGAAAGCACGAGGATAATTTCAAGAGGCACATTACTCTCAACCAGATCAATACCGTGACCATGTTTCCTCAAACGTCTTCTTGTATCACGTTCTTCTGACTTGGACCTGGCACGGCGCATGACAACTCTACCAATCCATTTGAACAATTTAAAGAGTGGGATGTAATCAGCGATAGTGCTCTCCGGAGGGTTCCTGGCAGGTTTTAAGGGCTGCTCGCTCTCGACTTGGGGCAGAGCACGTTCGGGGTCGAATGAGTTGCGCCGAGATCGGCGTCCTCGGTTAGGCTTGAACCATTGGCTTTGCACAGACTTCCCATCAAACTTGTCCTCGGCAACTACAGTTACGGGCGGTGTTTCGCTGCGGTGTTTGGGATGTTCCTCGAAGCCATCGTGAGTGTGCCAAAGAGGGAGCTTTTCGTGAGGAATGTGGTCATTCGCGTAGCGAGGCAGGAAGCAGATAAGGGGATATAAATCTTCGTAGTACACGCCAGGCTCATCTCGGAGGAAATGCTAGTTGGGTGTCAGAACTTTAATCCTGTTTCCATCAGGAAGATGATCACGTTACCTTGACAGAGACTGAAAAGGCTTGGATCTATAAATAAAGCAAAATTCCGCATTTGCATGGTCATAAGGTGCCCCGGAGAGTAAAACGACTGGGCTCACCAGGTTGATCATGGTCTTCTTCTCTATAGTAGCTTCAAGAATGGTCTGACCCTTGCAAGCAGGTTTGTCGCTTCGATCGGTGGGGCTGTGAATCCATAGCTATGGTGTAGGCATCAATTTCACGGACCACGACTCAAAGTGGGGCCCAAGGCATACCATCTGTGCCAAATTCCTCGAAGCTACTCCAATATTGGTCCACATCTTACGACCATCTTGATATCTGAAAAAGTGATGTTCCAATGAGAAGAGGTATAGTGAGGAACACTACGCGGACATACCTCTCGTAGGCAGACGAGGTCCTGAACGAGATGACCAGACCGAGGACCGTACCAAGTACAGTCAAGAGTTGCGAGTTGACGCCAAGCTTGGTCTCTGTCAGCTTCGAGACTAAGGAGACCACTGCGGCGGAGAATGAGCGGCAGATAGAAATCAGGAAATGTTATAGCCGTACTGAGGGCAATAAGTGTGAAGAACAAAACCTCTGGCCAAATATCATTGATGACCGTCGCCTGAAACCTCTTGAGGGTCCAGCGTCCACGGAAGAGTGGATTCTGTGCGACCATGTTGAGCTCTGAGATTCTACACGAAGCTAGGCAAGCTCAGTGGCACGGTGTCGATACGAGGCCCTGCGGAGTGGGCCGGAGAGGAGGCTCGATGTGTCACAACCGGTGCGACGACGGGGGAAGGTGGGAGAGTATGATAAAAGGACGCTGAAGTTTTATGGACGGGACCCAGATCCCATAAGCGCGGACCCCATATGATACTGTAAGGATGTGGACAATCCTGCTGGCATCGTGTTGGAAACGTGACGATAACTGTTTCACAACAAACCCTGATATGATAACGGGCGCTTACCGTCCTCTTGTCTGACCGGAGTTCGCTACCTTCCTCATCTCTGCGGTTGGTCCTCCGTTTCTCTAATCGAAGAACTGTGGTCGGCTGCAGACTCCAGCAATGAATTTTTGACAGTTCGCCGTTAAAGGTTATCGAGGATTGTGAGAAAAGGCCAAGCCTCGGGCTTTAGTTGTCAACGAGCCAAGCTTTGATCGCTTACCCCTTACCCCTTTGGGGCCATGATCAAACCTGTTCAAACAGATGGATAAATCACATCTTTGAGGTGAACAAATAAGGTTGGCGTTTTATCGAAACATGATTGTGGACCCTTTGCTGTGTGTGGGCCCTATACGTAGGGAGTGAATTTTATCAACATTCAGCTGCACAACGCCTGTACTATTTATTTACCGGCCCAGTGGATACTCTTTCTGCCTATTAATTAAGGCCCGCCTGATTACTTCAACCCTGCCCGGAACCTCCACTCACAGCGCCCAATATTCAATGGTCCAAACACGTTGAGCATGCATGCTGTGCCAAGTAAATGTCGGTTCGAGTGTGGACAAACTTGCCCTGGGTGACATTATAGACATTAAATATAACCAATAACATCGAATACAAAAGTAAGGGGTTCGTGTTGTGAGTGCCCGAACCCCCCAGGCGATGAGTCGAAACGGAATGCAGCCGCACCCCAATGACTCACGTTCCTCGACCTAACTGTACTGGCATTTGCATGATATCTGGGAAGAAGGCTAAGTGGAAAAGAAAGTGAGGTAGAATGCTAGGATAGCGATTACAAGAGGGGTGAACAGAAAGGAGGAGTTCGTGCGCTGCTTACAAAGACTCTGGCAACCAGATCAATTCATGCCATACGTGCGCTCACGGGTGTGCCACTTATCTACAAACATTTGATTGCATTGACCAAAGTTGTCCAAGCCACTGGCGCGGCCAAAGCGGATGCGCAATTTTCAAACGCATTGTCTAGTTTACTTGCATAAATAGCGACCGTCAGAAGTACTAGGTGATTCCCAAACGACCTACTACGCATTCTCTTTTCCAAACCGCGCCTCACATTCCTATAACAACGATGCGCCTAACTCGGTCTATCGCCCAAAAACTGAATACTCCCATCGATAACATCAGGATCGAATTCGAGGATGATGGTGTCTGTCGCCTCACTACAGGTTCTTTGACGGGGAAGGGGACCCATACCAAGTGGTTCTATCCCGAGGGTACAACATCTATATCGCAGCGGAAGGGAGGCGAAGACAGACAGGGAAAGAAAATGGAGTACAGGCCGAAGAATGCGCGAGACCTGGCTGCTTGTGCAGCCTTTAATCCCCGCTCCGAGGGGTCGTCGCCTGCGATGTCCTCTCGCCAGGCGACGCCAGCCCTGGAGGATCTTCCTAGGCATGCAAACCACCAGGGCGGCCGGGATATGGACATTTGTTCTGATTCAACCGAGTTGTTGGATGAAGTGGGGGAAGCAGAGGAGTTGAAGCGGCTGGAAAGATCGAGGGAAGAGAAACCTCTGCCTGACCTCCCTTACGACCGCATCATGAGAAGGATCTCACTAGAGGCAACCGTAATTTTGGATGACGCTTATTTTTAGAAGGGGGCTGCGTTAAGCATCAATGTATTTATAGTGATCGATGTTCGCTCCCATGGTGGTCCTCGAAATGAACGTAATGTTATCGATCTACCTCGGGGGCGTGACCTAAGAGCCAGGACTCTTTGTTTTTATAGTTCTCCACGGGAAAAAAGTGGAAATACTAAACGCCGTTCTTCAGCGGCGACCTTCGTTCCCTTTATTCCAATCAGAAGATTACTCTGCCGGGGCCCTATTTGCATATCGTGGGAATTGATTGGATTGGTACACTGATGTGGTCGGTATCGATCAGCCGCTCACTTTCAACGCAAAGTACTAGCACCCACCAAATCTCTCACATTTGTTACTTCACTCTCAAGAGCTCAAGCCTCGCGCTTTTCTAAGTCAATTTATGACCGAGTGTTTCTCTTTTAGAAACAAATGTTCTTAATTTGTCGCATCCAAAACTGTTGCTTCATTAGAAATAAGTCTCCATTGATCATGACTGACGTCAGGACTCACAAATCAGTCATTGGGAACGTTCTACGAACGAACCGTCATCTGACAACTGCCTCGCGGCATCACAACTTCAGCATCTATTGGGGTTCTATTGAAGAAGGGACACACTAACTGTCGATAACACTAGCCCACCTAATGAAGTCATACCCCCCTATAGAGGAACATAAATATCTCACCATCGCATTCCTGGTATCCCCACTTCTACCCCCACACACATTCGATCATGTCTCTCTCTCGGCACAGTAGGTGATGTAGACCAACGCTGTGAAGGGAAACTCACCCATTTCTTCTAGTTGACGCGGAAGAGGTTATTGCAAAGGCCAAGGAACATCCGCATACAAAGCATGCCCACCATGCGAGACGTCACGGACCCGCTAAGGTCTCCACTTGGAAGCATGATGAGGAAGGCACTGAACTACCAAAGTACACGATCCCCAAACATGGAATTCCATCCAGGTCGGCTTATCAGCTTCTTCACGACGAGACTGCTCTCGACGGAAATCCTCTTTTGAATTTGGCATCGTAAGCAGGATATCCTAGCCGCGAGACGTTTCATTGACTGCTAACCCAACGTTTCAGATTTGTGCACACCCAGATGCCAGATGATGCTAACAAACTGATCCTTGAGAACATTAACAAGAACATAGTGGATTTGGAAGAATATCCCGCGGCCTCGATCATACACAATCGCTGCGTATCAATGAGTGCGTACTGCGTAGACCGGCCTCTAGTATAGGTCTAGAATGACTGATCGCTGTCGATGCGTTTCAGTGGCGGACCTTTGGAAGGCGCCGAAAGATTCCAAGGCCATTGGAACAGCGACCGCAGGCTCCTCTGAGGCCATTATGCTCGGGGGTTTGGCTATGAAGAAGCGGTGGCAAGAGGCCAGAAAGGCTGCCGGGAAAGATCATTACCACCCGAATATTGTATTTGGCGCCAATGCCCAGGTCGCGCTCGAGAAATTTGCTAGGTAATCGAGGGATGTTGTTTCGAGTTGGGTGGCTGATCGTAAACCAACAGGTATTTCGATGTCGAATGTCGCCTGGTTCCAGTCAAAGCTACCAAAGGGTTCATCATGGACCCTCGAGACGCTTTGCAATTTATTGATGAAAATACGATTGGTGTTATGGTTATCCTTGGCAGTACCTATACTGGTCACTTTGAAAACGTTCAACTCATGAGTGACTTGTGTATGTCCCTTCATTACTCAAACATGTCGATCATAAGGAGTCCTGACTTTTATGTTCAACAGTGGATGATCTTCAAGAAAAATCTGGTCTTGACATTCCTATTCATGTTGATGCCGCTTCTGGCGGTTTCATTGCCCCCTTCGTTTACCCGCGTCTCAAGTGGTCTTTCGAAGTCAAACGTGTTGTTTCTATCAACACCTCTGGTCACAAGTTTGGCCGCGTCTATGCTGGTCTAGGCTGGATCCTCTGGCGGGACGAGAGCTTGCTACATAAGGACTTGATTTTTGAGTTGCGTAAGTTGTTTCCGAAAAAAAAAAGTGTGAATCCAACTGACATACTTGAAGATTATCTCGGGAGTACTGAGTATACATTCACACTGTGGGTCGCCTTTACCATGCTTCTTTGTACGGTCATTGACGTCGAATAGCAATTTTTCGAAGCCGGCTTCCCCCATAATCGCTCAGATGTACAATTTCCTTAATCTCGGGTTCGAGGGTTACAAGCGGATCGCTATCAGGGATTTGCGCAACTCTCGCATGCTGTCTCGTGCGCTGGAAAGCACCTACTTCACTGTACGACAACATCTCCTCATTTCACGTCGTTGGTTCACCAGGGTCCTCAGGTCCTGAGCAACATTCATCATCCGGCTACTTCCACGGGTGCTCTTGGCCACATCTTAGGACATGCTGCGGATGACACTGACAATCCTGAGCTTTATGAGCCTGGTTTGCCTGTTGTATCATTCCGGTTGTCCGAAGAATTCCAAAAGGCCAATCCTGGTGTCCAGCAGCGATGGATTCAGGTGATGATCTCATATAGTACACGTGGTGTATTTGACTCACTGTTTATTCAGGTCTTGTTGAAAACCAAAGGATGGATTGTCCCTAATTATAGCGTAAGTCATCTCTCCCAATTTGGCAATATCTTTGTGTTCACCATGTTGCTTAGGCTCCTATGGGTGCTGAGAACGTAGAAATGCTGCGTGTCGTCGGTTCGTGCCTTCATCGCTTCGATGGCAGCGTTGGTCATGCTTATGCTCAAATGGGTTTTAGTCCGCGAATCCCTTACTGAAGACTTGATTGAACGCCTTGTGGTGGACATCCTTGAGATCACCGAATCCCTTCAGGGTGAGTAATGCATGTCACTAAGAACTGCGCACTTGACGTATGTCGCCGCGACTAATTGCTTATTTTCCAGGTTCCGAGGGTACGATGATGGCGACCATGTCTAAACCAGTCGTGCATCAACCCGATCATGAACATGGCCGACCTGATAAAACCAACTTTGGCGATGCTGACCAGCCCGGCGAGGCCAAGCAATCTGGTTTCTCTAGCCGGTGTTGATCAACTTCTCTAAAGGTTGTACCTGAACTGTTGACATCCACTTCACCAATGATTCTTGACGACTGAAAGATTTGGAGAATGTACACTAGTCGGACATACTCTTAGCTTTAAGCCTTTAGCATTGGCTCTGGCACGATAGCTTAGAGATCTAGATTCGGGAAAATGTTAGAAACTGTTTTTGGATTATGATTCTGCAAGCCGCTTCGCATTCATTGTTTAACGCCGATGAGGGAACGGGGACGCAATCCACAATATTCGAGCAACTATGCCACACCCCCAATACCTGGAGATTGTGCGGAAAAGGTTTTTTCAGGAGAACCGTGCCTAGGATAAGCGGGGTTAGTTGCTGGCCAACACGCTATGTAGCGTTGTATCACTTACACGAATAGCTCTGCCTTTATACTGCAAAAACGGCACAGTAAGGATAAAGAGTCCAGCGACGATTCTGTGCATCATGAGGACCTCGTAGATTAAATCTCGTCTGAAGGAATACTCACGCTGCTTCACATCCAAGAGTTTGGAGCGCCCCGTGTTTCGTCGCCCAAGGCACCTGGTAATAAGCGACACTGAAACCTGGAGGGATGCTCTCAGTGAGGCGTTCACCATGTTCGACACGTACGGACATACCACCCAGGGTTCGAACCAAATTGAGCAACGCACTTATCTCGCCACGTTTATGCGGGAAGCAGTCATTGCAGTAAGCATCTACAGTTTATGTGAGAGGAATATCCATTTGACGTTTGTTATACTTACATACGGCCACCGTAGTCACAAGAACAGCTACCTGCGCAATGGCCCATCCCACAATGATGACTGGAATAGAAAGGCGATCTTGCAGGGAAACCCCGAGAATAACGAAACCGATGACGTATAACACAACTCCAAAGTAACATGTCCTACGTAAAGTGAATAATAAGGATCATGAGGAGTTTGCGCACGTACCACAAACGTGACTCAGCCTCGAATACACCATGGTTCCGCTTGATGCTGAGATCCATTACCCAGTCATTCAGATAGCGGCCAATAATCTCCCCAAGAATGACTGCAATCTGAACCGCCTCAATTGAATGATCAACCAACTAGACCCTGTCAACACGTACTACGGGAGTAGCATATATCCCCGACACCGTTGTCGGGTTAAAGCCAAACCCAATAGGAGGGTGGCTCTGCAGGAATAATGTGTTCGTCACCTGTCCACCATCAGCTGGGCGAAAGGATCGGATGGTTCAAACTAAATCACATTTATACCAATACCAAATCCGAAAACTGCTGTCTGCAAAGAGAATTAGCCACATCTTGTGAACTTGAGCGGATCAGTTTACTTTCCTCGAACAATAGAATTAAGAACATGTGAGGCCGCCAGGCAACGTCGATTGGCGCAACCAGAACCTCTTTCCAAGTTGGTTCTCGTGTTACGTTCTTAATACCCGTTATCCCAACTAACGTCCAAATGCGGCTTTTGAGGTTTGAGGAACTCTCTTCCTTAGTCAAGTTGCGCCCACTACGGCGATGATACAGGCTACCAGAAAAAAGAACGTTACCTGCCGAGCCCGAATATACCAATGTCAGACTCACGATTCCTTCATGAAAAAGACAATTAGAATAAGCACAACGAGGCCGTATATGCACCCAATCCAGAATGCCCATCTCCAGTTAGCACGAGCGACAAGGAAACCGAAGACAAATGGTGATAGGTGGGGGGCTAATATTACACCCATGGTCCATATATTGATCTATCGCTGCATGTGAGTCATTGGCTATTTTGGTTTGGACAGGCAATACCTTTCGGGCTTGGAGATGGAACGGGAATATATCTGCGATAGTATACAGGCCCTGTTTATTCGTCAATCTTGAGGATGAATGTAGGAATCGCAGGAGTAGCCTTACCGTAACCTGAGGACATGTCCTTGGAACTTGTTTAGTATGATAGGCAAACCAAATCGAAAGTGGCAGCCGTACCCAAAGAAACCTGTTAGGCATCGCATGCCTACATCGGATTGTATTAGGGATGGATGTGGCTGAAACTCCAAACAAAACTCGCCTGCGAAGACACGAATGTTTGGTGCAAACGCTGTACCAACGAGGAATCCCAAGGCCAAGAGCTAGTGGACGATCGTAGAGATACTGTGGATAATTCATAGGGCACAAGCAAATACCTGAGTCCAAAAAAGAACAGGAAGCCGGCCATATTTCCGCATGAGCATGACGAAAAATAGACCACCCCACCCTATAAGGACAATAGGTAAATGGCAGCGGAACCATGGGGGGTGTTGTTCGTACCTATGAGAAATATACTCCAGCTTCGCACGTTAAATAATGAGGGATGCGCTGAGAAAAGCGGAACTTAGTGCTTACTTAGACGTCAGATTGTTGATGTGCCCAGTCGTCGTATGGAACTCCTCAGCCAACGCGAACACCGTGGCAATACCTAGGTAAAACTGGTGCCTCAGTAATTATTTATCATAAACGGCCATCCTAACTAGGCTCACCAATTCCTGAGTCAAAATCAGGTACGAGTGCAGCAAGAGTGATGATGAAAAGCTGCAAGTGCTTTTGAGCATTGCTCCACTAAGCATATCATGGATCATTCAGTCAGTCCAAGATGACGGTCAGCGAAATGTACATGCATTCTGAGGATCATTAGGATCGTCCAGAGGCTGTGGCCACAGAACCTTTTGTCCATCTTTCGTTAACTTGAGCTTCGACGCAATGTCTGGACCAAACTCTTCTCTCGCTTCACTACATCATAGTCAGCGGAGTACCAATGCTTTGGACGGTAACTGCGTACTCTGGGTCGAGGACTAGGCGACCCGCATGTTTCTCGTGATATGTATAGATGTCGAGGTCTGGTGACGGCGTGGTCGTCTCTGCTTTGAATGGGTCCTGATATTTGAAGCTGGGGGAATGTGCTACCAGTGACATTTGGCAAGTAAGCTGAAAGGTCCTGAAGAATCCACCAGATTGTTAAATGAGATCCTCGACCGAGAGAAACAGAACTCCATTGCCCCAGTTATTCCCTTTGCTAGTCTCGCCAAAGGTAAACATATGCCATAGCTTCTCACGTTCCAACAGACTCAGTCTAAGAAGCATGACGGGTGACCTATGGGGTATGTGGACCACCCACCCGTTGCGCAGCCAATCCTAAGCACAAATCATTCTCGTCAAGTACGAAAAAGGGTCGAGAGTGTTCACGTTGGCAACTGAGGGTCCGGCCGTGCTGGACATGGAGAAACTAGTTTCCGTAATCCTGTACGTATGATCGTTAGGAGCCAATCACATCCGAGTTATTCTTGTCTGACGCTCTCCCGCTAGCTCCAAAAAGTCACAGACGACCTCGTTAAGTTCGACGTTCGGATTAGGGGATAAAGAGTTTATTAAAGGGGATGTATGATAAAGCAAGAGAACTTATCATCGACTCGGCCGTTTAACCAACTTGATCACCCACATCCATGTGTTATTCGCTACGGATGAATGACCACTGCACGACTACTGGCGCATACGTTCTACCGGAACGCCCACGGGTGGCTTGAAACATCCCCTACACATCGCCTATCCATATCATGGTGCCCTGGCTACGAGAAAATCAGAGGGAACGAACGAGCGGACGAGCTCGCAAAAGAGACCACCTTACTCCAAAGTTCAACAGACGGCACCATTACCTGGGCAACCAGGCGGGCTCGTGAACGAATCCTCAGAGTGGACCCGATCCTGGAAGAACTCCCCACAAACAGGGAATTACGCCGTCTCCAACCGGATTCCCCCTTCACTCCAACCAACCGCCCGCTTCCACGCCCTCCAGGACAAACATGAGCTATACGACCGCATCACCCAGTGCCGCACAGGCCATGGATACTTTGGAGACTACTACCGCACACACGTCTCTTCCGAGCGCATCTCCTGCCCATGCGGCGAGGACCCCCAAACTCGCAAGCATATACTGCGGTCATGCCCCACATACGAGAAGCACTGCCAGATTCTATGAGATGTCTCCAATACATTATACCTCCCGGACTTACTGGGCACAAAAGCCGGGATAACCGCTCTCGCCGAATTTCTGGAAAAATCCGGAGCCTTCACCAAATCCGGAGACGGCCCCCCCATACGAAACACGCCCAGTATCGAGGACACACCACTGGACCACTTCCGAGGAGAGGACAACGAGGACCAGGGGTAACCATTCGACCATCGCAAGTCGCATTCCCTTACATACTGCTTCTTCCTTTTCTTTTACCCCCCACTTCCCCTCGCCCCATCACGCTTTCTTATTTATGTATGAAACACATGGACATGTTCAATTTTGACGCAGATATCACACCACTACACATCTCATACCAGCGCGACTACTACATCAACCAGAACGCTTCACGCGTAAACTCAATACCAATAATCTTGTTAACGTAGCCACATCCTAGCCGGGGAGCGTAGTCTTAGTTTAGAGCACGCTCACCGCGTCTTAGCAGTTAGTTTGCTGGTAGTGGTATAGAAATAGAGTTCAACAACGACCACTGCACGTGATGGAACAGTAACGAGAACATGCAACCCTATAATTAGGATTTTGGTACCTAGCTCACAAATCCCTTGAACGCTTCATAGCAAGATAGGATAATCTGTCTATTGTCCAGCGGCTTCATGCCTTCACTCCAGCGACGATGAGGTCTTGGAACCACGGGAAGGTGTGCATGGATGATGGCCTCTGTCTCGGGATAGACGCCACCACCAACGGCGGTAACGAGTTCTGTTGAAATACCGATTTTGTAGAAGATAGGCGCAGTTCCGTTCAGGGTGATGCCGGCGATGAGCCCCGATGGTAGCGGAGGTAGACCTAATGTCCGCACGCGCACTCGATTATTTACGGTGAATGCAGCGATGGCCCCCGCGACAAGCTGTGGTTCGGGATCTTGACCGTGACCTTCCTGTATAAGAAGTACAATTTCTTGTTCATCAATTAGACACACGTCAGTTTGAGCGCGCCTATTCTCGCCGCATATGACGAAGGGCAAGTTTTTCCTGGTCCTCAAAGTCTTTCCCCTCGGTTCGTAGCCAAGTGCACGCAATAGGACCACTGCAAAATCGTCGACGGCAGATTCTTCCGCTGTCACAGGAGCCATAGCGAGGCCCAGATTCCTGAGGAGCCTGTAGGTGTCATCATCGGGGGCACTATTGTGATCCAGAGTGGTGAGGACGTTGGGATTTATAGCAGGCCGGGGGAGGTTTGGCGTCCCGAAGAAGGTAGCAAAGTCTTGATATACAACTGTGATGTGGTACGCAGCAAGTTCAGTGGCCGTCCAGTCGCTGCCGGACTTAGCCCTGCGGATAAGTTGAGCCATACTTCTAGAAACGCTGAAGGTTAGTGGCGACAATGCAGGATAACATGGGGCATGTTACAGATTCAAGCGCACACAAAGACACGTCGTTGGGATCTGAGGGATTGCCTCCGCACAAGGCTGTGATGATAGCAACTTGAAGATAATTGGTGTCGCCGTCGGTGGAGGAGACGGCGCGAGTCGAGGTGAGGATTCACGGCTGGTGAACAAATAATACGTGGGTTACAGTGAACCACGTCGAATATTGATGGGAATCATGTTCCATATATGGTGTATTATACGATATATGGAAAGAGGTTCACAATAATGTTTTGATAAAACCCCAGGCTTATTTGTTCACCGCGTACTATTGTTAATGGGGCGTTTGAAACCGATCAGGAGTTGGAAATTACAAATTATGGATT
The DNA here is from genome assembly GCA_015584085.1 of Macrolepiota fuliginosa MF-IS2. Lineage (NCBI taxonomy): Eukaryota > Fungi > Basidiomycota > Agaricomycetes > Agaricales > Agaricaceae > Macrolepiota > Macrolepiota fuliginosa. The sequence continues at coordinate 41,254 of MU151156.1, read as the reverse complement.
GTAACAGCGTTGAAGAAATCATAATCTGGTAGCCATGATACGTCAAAAACTATTGGTAAAGTTTCAAAGAGATATGGTGAGCATATGGGGAGGAAATCACCCGCGACTCAAAAAAATTTCGAATGCGCCATCAATGATCGATGATGCATGACGATTGTCGAGGGATCAATTATATTAATCATATCCGGATTCTTATCTGACGCCCTCCCATTGGCTCCCAAAAGTCACAGACGACTCCTCAATAAGTTCGACACTTGCATTAGGGGATAAAGAGTTTATTGAGATATATATAATAAACATGAAGAAAGCATGAAGAAAGGCAAAGGCATACATATAACATAAATCATAGGGATACAATTCAACATGGGATACAGGGGCCGGGGGGAAATAAGAAGTCAGTATCTACTACGTACAAACACTATTACTAAACACTTACTCATGTTTGCGTGAGGGGCTGTTGACTCAAGAGACTATAATGCTAAAGAGAATCGCGAATCTCAACCAAAATCATTGCGATTTGGCGACAAGCTGCAAGGATAGTTGATCGATCCCCAGGAACAAATTTCCTGAGGACGGCAGTGAGCTTATCCTCGTGCCATCGCAAGAGCTCGTTATTCAAAACCTTCAGAGGCGACTTCGCATCAAGACGATCGGGGCACAGGACGAATGCTCGAACGGATTCGAGGGTAAGTTGGTCTAAATGATCCCTATCCAGGTTGAAGAAAACGGGCCAGGGCACCTGTTCAAAGGTCGCGTTTCCATCCACCAAATGGCCCGATTTGAGCAGTGCCCAGTCGTCGGTGTAACGTATAGTGCGCTCCGTATCGGTGCGAGGCTTCCTGACTGGCAGGAATTTATAGGAGAAGGGCGTCGTGCATGGTGAAGGGGGCACAGCGTCAGACGACAAAGCGGATGCAGAGACCGGGGGATTCGGTGTGTTTGGAACAGGAGAAGTGGTCGGAATAGGATTTTCGGGGACTAGGTCAGGGCTAGGCGGGGCGCTCGAAGTGGAAGCCAGTGGTGGCGAAGGCTCCGGGGAGGGAGGTGGGGGCACCGTCGGGGGAATGATTCCAGTGGGCCAAACACCCGAAGGCAAAGAAAAGTGAACCTGAAAGGCCCTCCAAGCAGTGAAGAAGTCCTGTCCATTCTGCTCCATGGAAGATTGGAGGAACGTAAGAAGTTCTGCTTGACGACGATCCGCTTTGGCTTTAGCGGTGGCGGATGCCCAAAGAGCCTCATACAGCTCCTCCCTACTCTCCGGATACTCCTCACGTTGCATCTTCAACATTTTCAGTTCCCTGCGTAGGTCATCGATAGCCTTATCAAGTTCGTCCACTGCTCCGAGCTTCTCCTGAATTGACTCCTCCAATTCCTTCTGCTCTACAGCTTGATACTTGTGTATGGCGTTGATAAACTCGATAGCTTGAGCAAAGTAATTGCCATGCGTGTCCCTCTGCCGATTGGCATCGTCATCCTCCCTGACAAGTTGCTCGGCGGTTTCCTGGAGGTGACCAGCATACCGCTCCAAGAATACGGCCTCGTCCCAAACCCCACCAGCCTCCTCAATACGTGCCCTGGCTTGACAAAGCAACTCCGACCTTTTCATCTCTAACTTCGATTGCCACTGACGGTCACCAACGAACTCTGGCTCTTTCTGCACTGGCATCTCTTTGAAACGACGTGCTTCCCTGTCCGCCATGGTTTGCCTAGATGCCCTCTTCTTCACCCAATTTGGGAGGTGGCCTGGAGTGGAATTGTCGATGTCAAAGCGCGCATAAGGGTGATGGCGGACGCCGGCGAAAGCGCTGACATTTGCCAAGATTTCCGGCTCCTCCATAGAGTGGGGACTGTTGGCGCCACAAGGCAATTGTGACTCAACATCAGGAACGCTGTAAGATTGTGGGTCGGGATAGGGTCGGTCCTCAGGAGGGGGTGATTTCATGTGCTCATCGACGAGAGAACACGAGGGTTTGACATCATCCTGATCCGCCTTGCCTTGCTGGGCATTGTGTTGCTGGATAAGGTCATATAACAATGCTGCTTCGCGAGACGTAAGGCCACATATATCTTTAGCAAGAAAGTCCGGAGCGACGGTTCTGAGCTGGTCCCAATTATTGTTTGCGATGTCTATCAGGCATGAGAAGTCAGTAATCGACTTAGAGACTCCATGGAGAGGGAGGGGCTCACCAGGGGCAGGGGAAGAGTCTCTCATTGTGACGTCTTCTTCAACAATAGGATTGGGGGTGGAGAACGGAGGAAAATCTTGAACAAAAGCCGGATGGTGGGAACAATTGATACCCGCTTGGACCCATTGTACAAGGTCAATCAATCCAGGCATGGTAAGAATGCGAAGACGGTGTTGAGAGTATAGCGTGTGGGATGTCTGGGAGAAATAGCTTGTGGCAGTCGCAGATTTAATGTGGCCATTTTATAATGCGTGGACTCGCATTGACACAGCCCAGAAAAGACAGAACGAGCGAGTGCATTGACACGAGTGCGCGTTTGGCGCGCGTTGGAGTATTTCCTAATCATGAAGCTATCAGAAGTACGAGTCCGTTTATGCGCCTTCGCTTCTTTCGCCGTGCGTTGATTTGACTACGCGTCAGGGATCAGTCCAAAGTTGGGTGGGTGATTGACCACGAGAAGGTAGTCATTGTGGCACGACCCTAGAAGTGAATGGACCGCTTTGAATAACGCACACAAAAACACACAATACCAAACCCGAATGCTGTGGTCAATTGCCAATTCCGTTATTGAGCCACTAGCGCCTCGTGCTGTAGTTGGTCAGGCCAAGCTGCAGTCGTCAAGGCAATTACGACATTTGTGTGTCCATGAAAGAGACAAAATGAGAAAAGATAAATGGAAGCGCTCTTGTAACGGAGTGGCGCCGGAAATCCATAAAAGCACTTTGGTGGAAGGGTTAGCACAGAAGCCACACATACGCCATTGGGTTCACACCTATCGCCAGACGATTCTACCCCATTCTGTTATCCATCACCCCATACGCCATGGCTATGACCACCCGAGCTAAAGCCAATCAGCTCCAGGAGGAGGAGTTTGCCACACTCCGGAACATCGAGATCGACCCCAGCATCGACGTCTTCGTTATGACGACCCACTCCACGACCGGGCGGGGATGTTGGGTATATTCAAAGCCAGCTTGGAAGGCGATTCCGACTCCACCTCCTGATCAGGAGTTGGACGACGAAACCTGTCCTCCCTGGGTCACCGATTCGAAGATTTCCCAGGGAGAGCCGCCCCGTCCCTCCACGCCCATCCAGATAGAGCCCAGAGAAGGTTCAAATGCATACTTAACTCCAAAATCCTCCCCTCCCCCCTCGCCTTCTGCGCCCAAGCCACTCACCCGTACTTATTCGACTGGGGTGCTTGCAGACATGGACATGAAGTTTCTTCTTCACATTAGGAAGGATGAGGATATCGGGAACGCTGTGCAGAGACACGTAGAGCTGTACATGCGGGAATCATCAACACGCAAACGCGAAAACCAGAGAAGGGTTTATGAGTTCGTCAAGACACGGCCGCATCTACTGCACGAGACCGGGGAGGACACCGAGCTATTCATGCGGGGGAATTCCAAGTGGGATAGCGATCCATTCTTGTAGTTTTCTTGTTCATTCCGGACTTGTAATTGTCTTGTATGTCTATACCGATTTGACCCATCAGTTCGTCGTTGCGTAGATCGCAAAATACCAAAGTTCACAAAAGAGGGCTACACCCCACTCGTGGGAAAGCTAGGATCATTTCTCCCACGACATGAATCTTCGTCGATGGTCCACATCTTCAGCTAGTACTCCAGTCCAGTCCAACATAGGGAAGTTTGATACAATATTAGCGCAGTGCGCAGTGCACGGGAGTTTATAGAACAGTAAGGAATTGTTCGCAGCCACTACACAGGCGATGCTCCCACCCGCCCCCTCGCATTTATCTACCAGCATACCCTTCCGAAAATTAACACCGCATTTAAGTAGGATGTGTTAAACCATCGTCATTGAGCTATCCACAATGGAGGACGCGCACTTCTTTTACGTAATTCCAGCCCCCAACCGCCTGCAGAGAGACGATAGTGTTAGTCCAATAAAGTAAAGGGAAAATTATCACCCACACAAAGACCCAGAATGCTCTCTTCGCTCAATAAAATATCGCTAAAATTGTATTCCCCCTGCGACGAGCACACCGTATATGGCAGGGACGAGTACACGGTATTTTCGAAGCAACCAGTGGGGTCATGCAATGTATCTCGAGATCGAACAATTCCTTTAGCCGGGAGTTGCGGCTCAGAAAGCGAAGGATCTGTCCCCTCTGCAGGTGGATTGGACGAGATTTTCAGTGCACTGGCACCGTGTGTTTGTGAGGACACTTCCTTACCCTTCCCTGTGGATCCCATTGTATTTTCTCCACCCGATAACTCCCCTATGATACACCCGCCGTTCTGGTCCGGTTCTTGACTGGTCTGGTCCCGAGTCCCGACCGCCGAAATGCGCCTCTCAGTAGCCAAGGCTTTCGCCACATCTATTTGGTTAAAATTACGCAGAATTAGGGGTGCTGGACCACTCTTAGCTGATGTGACGAATTTCTGGCCAACCACTGCCGTAATATTCCCTATCCGATAGCCATCGACAGAGTCATTGAACCACCGACATACAGACGGTCCCCAGTCGTCATATGGCAAGGGTTTAGGCCGCTCATCAGAGGAAATTGATGCGGAGAATGTCTCAAGAATCTCTACAAGGGAACTGCGATGGACGAAGAACACGAAATCAGACACGGTTTGGGGGGTCCCAGTGGGATAGATGGTGATTTTGAAGATGATTATAGCGTGATGTGGATCGGTGTAGAAAGGCTTTGATACACCCTGTGGTCCGGGATGAGGTTCAGCGCGACAGTAGATACGATGGAAGACACTGTGTGAACAAAGTCGAGGCAAGGAAAGGATAAAGAATGGTCGCTCAGGAGTTGACTCTGACAGGTGTTGTGGAATTCGCCAATACTCCAGTTCGCCGGTTGCTGCGTTCGGGAGGATGAAGATATGTTCGGTTAGGAATAGAGAAAGCGAATATGAGTTGGATGGTGCACCGAGCCTCTGGTTGGCACTTAAGTATCTCATGCAGAGGGAAAGAGGGGATACTACGAACCATCTTCAACTTTCCAGTTTTCCACTCGAATACATATACCTCGTCGTCAGGTGTATAACCACTCAGATTATCCCGTAGAATCAACACCAGATTGTCTCCAATGCACTCCGCCGCAGCCCACGGTTGTCCAAATTCCCCGTGTGTCTCGAAAGAGATGACCCCGTGAGCATCGGAATGTGGCTGCCCGGTCGAAGATCGATTGAGGCGTATACAAACCTCATGTATAGCCGCGTTTGTGAGCACATTCCGTCGTCGTCTGCCGAGAGTTCGTTGGTGTGAACAGACGTCACCACAAACACAAACACTCACGCTGTGGTAAGAATGCAGAGATCGTGCTCGTATACACGCTTTCCAGAAATGATTGGATTTTGTTCTGGGTGGGCCTCCCTCCACTTTACATCCTGGTCGGCTTCGTTAGGAATCTGTAATTCACGGAGGGTCCCATCCTGATAGAGCATGGCGAGAAACCCTCCTGAGAGTCCGCGTCTTCTGTATGGAGCCACAACAGGAACATCGATGTTCCTGTCAAAGTCGAACTCGAGCTTCTCCCACCGATGTTCTCTCGCAAGAAGCCGGGTAAGGCGTTCAGGAACGGTAAGGTCATAATGAGGATTGTCCACCAGTCCAGACGTACCGAGATGGATGTAGTATTGGAGCTCGGTCGATGATGATATGACGGAGCGGAAAAGGTGGTTGACTCTTGTGCATACCACTACTGAAGTGAAAGGCAGATGGAGGAAGATGCGCGTCAGGATTTCTGGTGGTAGGTCAAGGCGCGTTAAATTCTTCGGACCCAACGACGCGGCCTTAGAGAATGAAGATAAAAATTTATAATCAGCATGAAAGTATCTTGACTGGTGATAAGTACTCACACGTTCTGCCATTTTTCTTGCATTTCTCCTCTCCTCCAGTCGAAGGGCACCTCGATGTTGTGCCACTCTCACCTCGAAAGCTTCCTGTTGTTCTGGTGACATCGTAGCCATAAAAGCGGCCATTTCCCCTGGCAGAATACCTTAGAAACACACAGTGACGGTGCACATCGTAGACATACGAGATCCCATCATGAATGGTGCTTGGTCACCCAGAGCTACATTACTGCTTTCTGCGAAGATAGATTGGTAAGTTGCAGGCTGAAGCAGTGAATGGTATTGTGCACACACCGGCTACCGGACTCTCTGGTATCTCTCCTCTAAAAAAGGAGTAGAACCTATTGGGCGAGGAAGTGGCTTGCTGTTCGCTCATGGGTGAGGGGGTGATGACTCTGCAGGCTTCAAAAATGTGTAGGTGATGTCATCGATCACCGATGCCAACGCATAAACACGTGAGCAGACAACCGCCAATCTCAATTCTAACGGACAAGGCTTAAGGTCATAGGATTTAATCCTTTTAGACCTCGACATAAACTTGCCCAGGGCCTCTCTCCTGCAAGCCATCGAGGCACTCTCGGCATCAGCCCACAGAGGTAAATTGCAACCCGAAGGTTCTTCAACTGTATGTGTGATGCGTGCGTAACGTATCATCTGAAGGTAAGAAGTAGTCGGTGCGGGGAGATCCTGTAGAAATGGGAAAAGCTAGTCGCTAGGCCCTACACTACCAAACCCCGCCGAGGACCTGTTTTTTCTTGCCATCGCAGAGCACGATCACATGTTTTGAGGGGTCCATAACGGGTTGAAGAGTAGCAGACTGCATTGGGGCCAGGCCGAGCCCCTTGTGAAACCCCTAAATTTTTATAGGAAGAAAATGAGGGAAGTGCAAGGGCTCTAGCAGCTGGAGGAACATTGTTGGGTGTATGTGCATCTGAGGGAGAAAGAAAGAAGAATAAACAAACACTCTGGCAGGTTATTTATCAAGTACTGCGAACAAGGGTTTCAGATATGAAATGTCCATAGAACGAACAGCCAGAAATTATGTACAAAGAAATCTCAATGGGGGTAATCAGTGTGCCCAAGGAACGACGAATTGGGGTGGGGGCTGGGAGGCACCGGGATTCACGGCCCCTGTAAACCATTTCCATCACTCAAAATCTGTTAAGTGCTTATGTCATAATTTCCTTGAAACTGCTAGACTATTACGGTGGGTCTCCCGAATAAAAGACAGAGGACCAGCCATGTAGCCATGTAAATGTTTACCTACCAGTCCTCTGCGCGCGACGAACCCTTTTCCACTGAAGTATTCATAGATACAGCATAAACAACAACGAACCAACCGATAGGAGTCTAGTCTGTGAGCATAATCCGAACTCTGGAATCACCGGCTCACAACCTGCCCATCCACTTAATTTCTATCCACCTGAAAACGAAATAGAGAATCCCGCCCACGACGAATGCCATCTCAAACCCAATATCACCGGTCTTCTTCGCAATGGGCCCAACGAACCACACCTGATCCATACACGGAACCGCCACTCCAAAGGAAAAGAGCCCAGCTGCAAGTGCAGCTATTCCTGTAGGCAATAGCCTCGGGGAATTCCAAGCAGCAAGATTGTACAGCGTGAATGTACCCTTTCGGAAGTACAGGTGCTCGAGGAAGATGATCGCTATGTATGCGCCAGCCCAGTAACCGAGGAGGCCAAGGAAGTTGACAAGGGTATCATAGAATTTGTGTTGACCTGCAATGGCTAATGCAACCACACTGTCGAACGGTGATCAGCCTGACGAAGGTCTGGAGCGTGAGCAGAAGGCTTACATTGCTGTACCGATCACCGAGAAAATGTATCTTGGAACTCTGAGGAAGAACGGTACCATTAATTGCAGGTTCAGCGACACTGAATAGAAGGACAGGGCGAGGTTGCCGATAACGGAGAGGCTGAGGAGGACGGTGAGGAATTTCCCGAATCCGTGTACTGGTCGAAGCATGACCTCAAGGAGACCACCGACATTTCCATTGCCGTAGGCTTCTTCCCAGAGAGGCACGGAAGGCACGGATGCAATGACAGCGGCACCTGTACATTGAAGAAGAGTCTGAAAGTTGTGTCCGACCATCAGACTCTAATGTAGACCACATATGACAGCTGATTACACGCACAGTCGAAAACGTAAGTCCGAAATACGACCACAGGAATAGTCTCCAACTTGCGGACCTAATCAACTTAGGACTGGTACCGGCAGTACTGACAGCAAATCATACTCACCCAGAGACGTCTGGTCTGTAGTAGATAGTGTAATCTGACCCCAGAGGTGTCCAGGTTATCGTGTACCCAGCCAGAGTAGATGCAAAGCTCAGGACTGCGGGAGCAGTAGCGGGTTCGAAGGCTGTGTTTCCCAAATCTTTGCCGTTCAGACCGAGTATAATCACAAATGTAAGGAGCACCGGGAACCAGGCAGTGCGCTCGTACCAGTGAAGTACAGTATGGCCACAAAAGGAGACGAGAAGTGATATGACACCAATGATGACAATTCCAATCCTGCATCGTGCCACACGTTAGTCCTATATGGAAGCGAATAACGAAATGACGTACGTCCAACTTAGATCCCGTCCTGACACACTCGCAAGGGTTTGTCCGCCGAGAATGCAATTGAGAATTGAGAATCCACACATGCCAATGAGGTTCAACAAGCATATTAACAGAACCCCATAGTATCTGTTCGGATTCGGTTAATACCTGATAGCTAGAAGAAGAGGCGATATAAATATACCCGAATGAATATCTGGAAATGACCGTCTGCCTCATTCCTGTCTTTGGGCCCCAAGTCGTGCTGCGGAACCATTAGCAATTACTGGGTGCTCACGAATCAACATTAAGGGACGCACGCATAGGAAGGCATGGCGCAAAAAATTAAGTTGAATAACACAATCGTTAAGCATGAATCTCTGACTCCCAAACCGAAGATAGTAGGACCGAGTGTGCCCGCCGAGAATGACAAGATATTGCAGTTCGCTGAGAACCAAATGAAGAAAATCTTGTAGAACTTGGTGTCTTGGCGTTGTTCTACTGGCACAGGTTGCACCCCTAAATAAATACTCGATAAATTTTTCGGGTGATAGGAAAACATATACGCACCTCTCGTTTCGATACCAATCTCCATCATTCTCTTTCCTACATTCATTCTACGAAACTTGGGGATGAACCCATTCTCCCTCGCACCGGAATCGTCCCACTCTTCCTTGCCATCTTTACTCAGCGACCTCTGCAGTGATTGATCGAATTTTTCCTCCGACATTGACTTGAGTAGACCACCGAAGTTGACAACCAAGTTGGAGGTCTGAGTAGGAAAGATGGTGAGAAAGACTCGGTTTAGAAGAACCTGTTTCCAGCATATGCATTGATGGGGTTAGTGAGGAAATAGGTAAGTGTAGCCCGGAGATAAGTATGTATATAGCGCTTGGTCCGGCATGCGCCCTTCCGTCTTCCGTATCAAAATTAGCGCCATTTGAATTACATAGGCTATCAAGCCATCGGCGCCTACATTTATGAAAACTATATATGTTCTTTGCGGCAAGAGGGAATGCCATTCGACCATTCACTACCCATTCACTACCACGATTGGAGAGGTGCTGCTAGATAATCGATCACGATCTGACTAAGCGCAAAGATTAACAGTTTCTGATAGAAGAGGTAAGAATCTTCTTTCCGGGTCTGCCACCACCCTTTATATTTATGCTATCTTGCCTGTAGGAACCAGATAACATGACAGAATAGGTCTATAAGAATAGGCAAAGTGCTGTGGGTCAATGGAGCTTCGGTCACCTATAAGTATCCCTGGTAGTGAATACATTTCCCTAAGATAGGCGGGTTAAGGTGTGGGGTCGGTGAAGACTAGGGAGAGAAGAATTCAAAATTCCGGGCCTACTGCCACGCACCAGTGTACTCATGGACAAGACGTATCGCGCCCTTCCCTCGTGTGTTGTCCCAACCTCAATGACAGAATTAAGACAGTGGCTCTATTGTTTTATTCCCATCTGATACATATGCGAAGCAGCCCCTCTGCCAAGTATGCTCTCTAACTTGTTTCTCTCCTTAATGACATTGTCATATTCTGAAGCCTGGGGGTTTGCACGCAGCATGATGCGTCAAACTGTCGCCGCAATACATTCTAGAAACACATTGGATCGGTTATGTACATACCTTTTTCCAAAATTTCAACCTACCAGCCGTTGATATTTTTGAAACGTCAGGATCCTCTACTATGACTACATCAGGAGGAGCCGAGAAGCCTCAGTAATACAAGTGGACTGCTCATTATGATTAAGCGTCAAACGTCCAGTCACGATAGCACAATGGAAGAATATCACTGAATTGATTATGATCATCAGATTTGGCACCCATATGCGTAAATGCACACAAATACACGTGTGATGGGAAAGGCTCATCCTCAGCTTCGGGCCAGGGTCATAGCCCCCAAGTCTTCAAGCCTCATGGACCACCCCACTAATAACGGTGACCTCCTTCCTGACGGCTGTATTACTTATAGCCCCTGCCATGTTTTCAGAACCGCTTAAACTCATCTGTGCTCTACTCCAAGCCTCTTAGTATTGGCATGAACCTCATAACTTCCCCCCACCTTTGCCCGTGTCCGTTCCACCCCACACATCTTGGTATCCTGAGGGGTCCGCAATGTTTGAGAAGGCCAGCGTTGGTTTTTACTAAAGCGCTACCATATGGGATTATTCAGGTAATTTCGATGATGCCGTCTACAAACTGGAAGACTGGTATATCTCCTGGTTCGAAATTGTGGTTTTGAATGTGAAATATTGTCGCGACTGTGAGGAAGACACCTCGCACTGATGAAAAGGTGGACCCAACTGTGTACTACCTCGGTCGAAAAATGGCCTTGGCAGAAGCAGCGGGTCCCCATGCAAGTATCTGGCACTACCGACTTGGTTGAACGCGGTGACAGGGATGATCCATTTCCTGGGTCCCTCAACAAGGTGTTCAAAGTGTTCAACTCGCCGGCGAATTTTACATTGGCAAAGACCATTGACTTATGGGAAGAGCCGAATCTCTCCTTTAAAGTTTCAGTACGTATTCATAGCCTTTTCATTTTGTGATGTCGCTGATCCTAACTTCGACAAATCAACCTGGGTCAGTGCAAGATTCTTGGAAGTCGACTTTATTGGGTGGTCATCCAAGTATTGTGTTACATTAATGACCAGCTAGAATATACCAACTATTACATGCCCCTAACAAAGATATCTGAACCCACCATACGAGGAATGAAAGAAATGATAGAAGCGCATGAGCGCGATGTAATCTAATTTATGCGGGGGGATAAGCGGCCTGGATGTTAATGAGGCTATTGAACTAGAGTGGCCGCTAGGTGCGTGGTGGACATAGAGCTCTTGGCCTTAACATGAAAGAACGTTATTAGAGCCCAGTGCGTACTCCTTCAGCTGATACAATAAAACCCTGCTATTCTTGTATCCCGCAATGTGCTCTGTTTTCGGTGGGACGGTGGTTGTCACAGTCACCAGCGGCATACTCTAGGTCGTCTAGTTCACAAACGAAGTTAGTGACGAATCTCGCCGCATCCACGTACGTGCCGTATCTATTACCTGCATAGAGGCCCACTCACATGTACACACCGCCAATTTCTCACACATATATCGTAAGTGGCCCTCATCGGCATGATCATCTTGGCTAAGGAATGCCGCTAACCCCATCCTCACCAACTCTCAATTAACCCTCCGCTACTCGACCTTACCTAAATAGACAGAATGGAAGTTCTAGAGGAAATCAATCTTGGTACTAGCTTTATCTGAGCCCCAGTGACTCTGGGCACATTTGATTGGCTGCGGGGATTGGGAGACGTACCCTCGGGACCATTTGCACGATTCGTGTCGTGCCACCCAAGGAACCCCTGTAGTTGTGTAAGGGACAATGTATCAGAACGGACCAAAGACTTAAATCTTTCTCTATGCTCCAACAAGTCTAATTAGGATGCCCCCGGCGGTGTCAGTTATCCGTTCGACCGTATTGACGTGATAAGAGTCTGAGGAACATCAACAGGAGATGTCAGCCGTCAAGGACAATGGAAGTGGGACATCGCTCCCATTTCTCCAAGGACTAAAATCTGCTAAATTAGAGTACTTCTGACGCACAACAGCAATAGGGGACGGCGGCAGCGCACAGATGGTCTGAATATGCCATTATTCTGATTGCTGTTCTGATACCATCAACACGGCGTCAACTTGAGGCGAAGATCCCAAGTTTTGGCAATGTGGGTCCAAGTTGACGCCGGCTTACACAATTGGCAGAAGAACGGGGACAGCGTTCTGTGATGATGATCAAAGTAGTTTGCCCGAATAACGGATGTTATGTATAGAGTCCAGCGGCATGCAAGGGGCTGCGTAAAACTGCTACGTTTCATTTGTCCTTGCTCGTTTAGTATGTCACTAAGCAGAGATAAATAGAATAAATAGGAAGAATAATAGAACATATCAGTTCTCCGATTGGGTACCCTGATTATTTTGTAAATAATACTTGTACACGTTATTCCAGGCTGTTTTTCCGTGCTCTTCTATCACATCCTTGCAATCGAGTGAGCAGGCAACTGATTAGGCTATGTGAAAGGACCTACCCCATGACAAGGAATGATGCGTTTAAAATCCCAAGATGCTACGGTTTGGGCATCCCGCTTCATTGCCCTATTCCAAAAATAACTGAACTCCACCCCGCGCCATAGAAGATTGAGAATACTCACTCTTTGTCGACTCCTAATCTCCACACTATATGAGGGTGGAGCCATGACCAAGGATTGACATTAGCGAAGGGTAACTTCCCTGATCCGGATTTGGCCTTCGAGTACTGGTATGGTCGTCAGGGTACATCAACCATATATCAAAAAGGTAAACAAACTTGTTCGTTACAAGGAAGGTTCAAAAGGAGATCAGCTTGTATAAGCGTCTTCGAATCCGGATGGAAAAAAGCGACGTCCTTGTTCTTGAGTCCGTCAAAGTAACTTGAAGCTGTCAAGTACAAGTTGCTTATAAAAGAAGGGGTATCATACCAAGCTTTCACCTAAAATGATACCAAAACTCAGCTCCATATTCGGTGCGAAAATCGGATGCAGTCATGATACCCACATCGTCCTCAAAACCATACTGTGTACCAGATGGATCTCGTCCCCAAGCTGTCGTGGGTTGAGCGGGATTCCGGTGCTGAATTTCTTGCGTACTGACCTCCATCAAACTTTAGTGACCTATCTTCCAGGCGTGCGTGCGCGTCCTCCGGGGCAATGACCTTGGCCGAAGGGTATGCCTTCTTGTATTGACCTGTGACCTATGTTCAGGAAGTACGGCGAACAAATCAATCAAGGCGTTTACCGAGGAAGAGGTGGTGTACGGCATCTGGACCGATGATAAACCTGTCAGTCGGTCGTGAGAAAACCTCGGAGACTCATCCAAACTATGACAGGAAGATTTACCGAACGGGGCCGATACTATCGAGTGTGGATTTGGTTTCCTCATCGAGAGGAGTTGAAGCTAGAAGCCACACCCCGCCATCCTTCATTCGGATAGCTGTCGAACGCCCACCAAAGGGAATGATACCATATCGCGCGAATGGGCTGTAGAAGAATTAGACACGACCACAAGGTTGGTATGATCACTTACCGAGAGAAGGTCCAGACATTACGGGTAACCTGTCCACGATATCAAGACTAAGACCGGCTCGGGGTATGTACCGGGAAGACGTACCTCGCGTATTACTGTTTCAGACATCGTTTTCGTATAAGAGTTGGTTGGGGGATATAGAAGGTGCTCATTGAGTGTTTGAGCCTTAATAAACAAGCTGGTTAAGGGGCTCTGGGTACTGGTGTCGTCATTGTTCCGAAGATTCACGTGAAATACGACCCGTGCCGACGAATGCCAATTTTGGAAATATTCCTTCGGTGTTGAGATTTCCGGTCGGGTGTCGGGGACATCGGCGACGATGGCGTGGCTACGCCCACGCCCAAATATATGTTTTTACACAAGTACCTTCAATCTGACCAACATACACGACGCTCTGATTTGGGGGGTTGGCTCTTACGGCATCGAAAACAGGTGGCACTTGTCGGAACCCCGCCCCCACCCGGGCCTCAAGGCTTCAGACGCATTGTGTTCACGAGAAGGGGAAAGGTGCCAGGTCGAATCTTTATGGTCCGGGGTGACAGTGTTGGTGGATATCACTCTGATCCCTGGCTCGGAGAAGTCGTGGCCGGGTGGGTCGATTGACAGTTTTCTGCGAGAGTATGAACCTTAACTGCGCCTTTTACAGAAGTGATACACATTGCTCGCTAACATGCGTTGAACATCTAGACGATGACGACGGAAATATGCCTTGGCTTACTGGTCTATCTTCGTGAGAGAGAACCCTGGACACGAGGCAACTAAGGCCCATCAAATGCTACCGATGAAGCTTCTTCCGTGGCCCTGGCTGCTCGAGTCGGCTTTGGTCAACGAAAAAATTGAGACTCAGTCTTTGACGTTTCTAAGGGCCTTTACTTCATGCTGTTGTACTCATGAGTGCTTGTAAAGGCCCTTTGTCCAGTACCAACCAACTTGTTCCAGAAACGGATACCGCTTTAGACGATCCCACAAGATCCATCAACCCATACTTTTTCTTTTTTGGAAACGGAGACACGAGCTGTACATGAGGCCTCCGCATTTTTACGCTGCACGCGTCGTTCAGGTGCTCCTCCTTCAACATACATAGACACAACACAAGGGGATACCTTTCGACATCATTGTTCTTGGCCACGTACCCTCGCACTGTAACGACCCTTCTCTAATCGCTCGATCATTGCTCTTATACTCTTCGCATCATATTTCAGTCTCCACTTGGTCCCATTTCGTTCCCTATTCAAATCAAGCCTCCGAACCCGAAACACTGCGGGGCGACGATTCATGCCGCTCTGTCCAACCTGCGACAACCGTCCTTTCGCCACCAAGGAAGCCCTACTACAACATGTCCGTACGAGCAGCAACCCTCACCCCTTCTGCCTAGCCTGCGATCGAAGGTTCTCAAGTGAGCTCGCTTATAACGCAGTGGGTTCTTCCAGACGTTGGTGCCCCGGTAGAGTGGATATTGACTGGATCACCCCAGCACATGGCGGCAAAGCACCCACCAACCTTTGACTGCCTAAAATGCGGAAAGCAATACAGCAGTCAGTTCGCATTGGAGGGCCACTATCGTGGGCACACGGACCATCCAAACTGCCCGGTCTGCGGGAAGGGGTTTTACGACAATGCGGCATTAACTGCAGTGAGTAGACCTCTAAATCCGCTGTCTCCGGGTCATTGATATATCCTCGGCGCAGCATATTGGCGACACGCACAATGACCTATGGTGTAGCACTTGTAATCTGCGATTTGAATCTGTGGCCACCGCGAATGAACATTATACAACGTCGCCTGTCCACCCCAAATGTGGGCATTGTGGGGTTGGCTTCCGCGACGGGGACGTGCTTGAGAAAGTATGTAGTTGTGTTTTATTTGATGCCCTAGAACTTATCTTGCGTCTAGCATACGCGTTCGCATGAGCCAAACGCGCCCTACTGTAAAACTACGTCGCCGACCGTCAGTACTTCAGGAGAACTCGAAACGCCCACTCTGCGCTCTTCCACGTTCACATCTCCAACCAGCTTGGTGCAGAGTCCACCAGCATCAGTTATATCATCAGCCGTGTTCCCTCTCCATCCCTCTGCTGCATCACAGTCGAAGGAGTCTTTGCCCCTTCAGCCAACTGCTGTCCACGGTTTTGTTTCTTCTCCCCCTTTAGGTTTTATTGGGGCTGGTACGCAATTGGCCCGCAACGGCAATGGATCAACGGCTTCGTTTGGCGGTACCGGGTTCTCACCCCTCAGCCCCAAGCCCAATATATTTCACAAAGTAAGTCTTCTGTGACACTTGCTTGCCTGCGCGTCTCTTAAATGAGTTTGATAGGACCTGCGGCGTGTATCAGCCATTGACACGACTCTGCGAGTCGATTCTCCAGACATTTCACAGATGATGAACGTCCAGTCTTCACCTCTGTTGAATGTTCAGGCTCCTGCTTTTAGCCCAGTGGGCCTTCCTAAGCCCGGAAAGCAGATTGATGAGCTTTGGTCTTCCCGGGAGGTTGGTACTCCATTATTCTTACATATGGTTGACTCATCTCCGTTGCTTTGTCTGTGCAGAACATTCAGGTGACACGCGGCCGTCCACCTCGGCAACACAGCTTCCAGAACCCACCCTGGAACGCCACGCCATTGGGGTCCGCTATCCCCAACACAGCTACATCACAGCAGCTCGTGAGCACCTCCCTGTTTCTATCGCGGATTATTGACAGCTATTATAGGTACCTTTCTCACCCTATCGTTTTCAGCCGATGCCTCCCCGGCATCGCGCTTCGAGCGACTTTGGCGACGGGGCAACACCCACCGCCACCAACGCAAGTATTCGTAGTTGGATCATCGTGCCGCTACTGATGATTATCTAGTTTCCTCCTCTCATTGGTGCTAATCCTGATACCTCGTCAATCCCTGAGTCCCGAACTGGCGGCGCTGCACGAACAGAATATAACTTCAACCCAAGACTCTATCCGGGCAGTGTTCGCCATGCGGCGCAGGGAGTGTCCAGTACTTCAGGCCCCCAGCCTATTGGTCCTGCCCACCGAAACACCCTACCAGCACCAACACAAATGCCGAATTTCAACCACATCAACCCCTCCTTTGATTCTGGTTTCCGACAGCACCCACCATCTCTCCTTTCTTTGCCTCTCCCATTCTCACCTCCCAAGCGGCAAAATTCTGCGCTACGAATCTTGCCACCCCCGCCTACCTCTCCGGAGGGGCAGGAGGAAGAGCGCACGCCTAACACGAGAGGCTCGCACTACGCGAATGACATCGAAGAAAAGAAACCCCGGAAAGGCTCTTTTCACGACGAAGTTTCGATGCTCTCGGCTGTTTCCACGCCCCGTTTCGCCTCGGATGCTCCATTACATGATTTTGTAGTGAAACCGGGGACGAGTGCGAGTCCAAATGGTGATGAATTGTTGCCTTCCCCTTCGGACTTTAGTACGGACTTCAGTACAATTTCTTCTGTGAGTTCGAGTGTGGTCCAGATTCCCTCCCCGACACCAATTGGTAGGAGGAAGAGAGAGTTCAGTGTACGTCAAATTTCTTCCGCAATCCAGTCAACAAAACTCACATCTCCTACCCACAGCGCTCAAGGTCGAGAGCTGCTTCTTCAGCGCGATCGGACATCTCTTCGCTAAGTATCCCGACATATAAAATTACGGAGAGCAGGTAAACCCGTTTAGGACTTTACGCGTTGGACGTAGCTGACTGACACTGATCCAGTCGACGCGCAAGTCCAATTTCTCCTGATGTCATCTCTCCTGTCGGGCTCGCAGCTTTACCTGCCATTTCCCCTCTTGGGCCCTCGCCAATTGATCTAGATGCGAGTTTCGACATTCCAGAGGCCAGGCATCCTTTACCTGAGTCTCTCCCTCCGTCGCCACTCACGGCTCAGGAACCTCAAGTTAAGGAGCACGAAGAACAAGACCCCCCTAACCTAACTAGCGCGTCCAATAGCCGAAGTGAAAGCGTCCTTGGTATCCGCCAGGACGAAGGCGTCCTCCTCGCCCCCGCGAATGGAGGTGCCACCGGTAGCTTTTTTGAGTCTCGTATAGAACTACTATCATCCCCGTCGTCTCCCCGGAGCTTTGTGACTTCCCCAGAGGAGGAAGTCCCGTCAATTGACGCAGATGTTGATCGTTTTAGAAGTATTTCTAGAGCAGCCTCCATGCGCAGTGTTTCCCCCCAAGGGGAAACTAAAAAAGAGGACCAGCAGATTGATCCAGGTACGTGTTTAGCATGATATTATTGTAGAACAACTTGGCTCATGGGATGGTCCATGGTGTATATAGATCCGACCGTGAAGTCGCCTTCGCCAACCCCTTCGCCAGTTCCCCCAACGCCGAAAGCCGACGAAGATACCTTCCTACTTCCTACCGAAGGTTCTTCTCCTGCGGATCTGAAATTAAGCCCTGGTCCTAGCAAGCAACGACGTTTGGTTGCCCCCTCGCTCGGCGTCACGCCTAACATCTCCATTGCCTCGACAAGTTATGCGTCAGAGGGAATTGGGGGTGCAGGATCCTCGTCGAGTATGCCATCTCTCCATTGCCGAGCTTGCAGGAGAGAAACGCCGGATGATATCACGGCGACAATGTGTGGACATGTGTTCTGCAATAGGTATGACGTTCAATGCTGTTCAGATGGTCAATAGAGTAATTATGTGATGTCATTGCAGGTGCATCGTTGATGCAGTTATTAAAACATCGCGCTGTCCCTTCTGTTCCACGCCGACACTTTTGTATTGCCTATTCCGTCTTGATCTTGCAACTTGAGATCAACTTTGGTGTCTACCGGCGGCGCGAAAAACTGTAGTCTAATGATTGATTCAAAGGCAAAATTTTGTTAATTGTAGCCATAGACATTTCTGTACGTTACTATCTTGACCTAGATGTGAAGACCTAGCTACTAATTAGGTCGATAAATACGGTAGTTTGTATTAGGGGACTACCGTTCAAACGTTAAAGGATGATTCACGGACTGTTTTCGGGAACACGCGACCCGGATTTAGACTACAAGACACAAGCTCGTCGTCCAGTCTCATGGAGAGATTACCCAGTGGTATCCTCATATGATCAGTTCAGACACGCATAATACATTTCATTCTTCCAGAAGCATTACGAAGGGGGAAAAGAACTCTAATTCATATACTAGCAAAAGAACATTAAAGTTCATTTCGGGAGTTCACTGATTCCGACCTGAGTCTCCTCCTTTTCGTGATTGTGTTGAGCTCTTATCTCCTTTCGTCGCTGCCCAGCCGCTGATTCGCGACCAAGGAGCGTGGTACGACCCTATATGTTCCTGTTAGCAACTAGGCAGAAAGAGGGTTTGAAGGTAACTGACCTCTTTAAACTTCAAGAAGATCAGGGCGCCCATGACGGCAATCCAGTAGAATACATATGAAAGTATAGTTCCGACTAGTATCACAGCATCAGCAATGACCCTCAGATGTGCACTGCGAAAACGTACGTGAACCGTTGTTGGACCAGCCGAAGATAGCCGCAAATATCGACCAGCCCCCGCCGCCGCCGTTAGCAGCCTGAGTCCCACAACAGTCAAGGTGCCAAACGTTCCCCTGAACAAGGTAAGAACCGGGGCCAGTTCCCCCAGCGTCATCAGCGTCCCCGCCCAACAGTGCGTTATAAGCGTGCTCTTGGAAGTTTCCAACGGCTTTGCTGAATAGACCCGCCCCGATGAGTAAGAGGAAGTTTGTCATGACGACGAGGAAAACTGTCAGTGCTGTGGATATTACATGAGTAATTATGAATGACTCAGGAATAAAACTAAGCTTAAACTTACCAGTCCTACTGGCGAATTGGTAAATAAGGAATCCACACACAAGACCACATACAATTCCGACGATTGCAGCGATAGGGATAGATGCCGCAGGCTGGCCGAGAGATACTCCGCCAACAAAAACAACGGCTTCTAAGCCTGGTGGATCTCACGTTTTAGCGACTTTTTCAGTCCTAGGACGGGTATAGAACGCTACCTTCTCGCATCACCGTAACAAATGGAAGGATGAATAAGACCCATTTTCCCGTGGCCGTTTCCTTGTCCACCTCTAGCAGCGATGTAGTCAGTTTAGCGTCAGCTGACGGTAGGAATGTAAAGCGCAACTTACGATTGCCACTGAATGCCTTGGAAAGTTTGACTCGCCACTTTACTTTTGCTAAAAGATTGGTCAGCCCAGAGACTATCTTTATTCCAGTCAATCTCTTACCTCTATCCAGCTTGAGCATAGAGATGCCCATAACAAAAATCATGAGCGAGGCGATTAAGTTAAAAACACCTGAACGGAGATGATTTAGTATCATGATAGTTAAAGACAGGTCACTAATTACCTTCCCAGAGCTCTTCAGACTTCGCCCAGAGATTACTTGCTCGAGTAAACCAGACAGCAATAAACCTTGTTTGACGGTGAGGAAAAGCCGCTGGTGGGAGAGATAAAGATGGAGCTCACGCAGCTCCAATGGATAGGGCCACGAAGAGTCCTAAACCGGCTCCAAGGAAAATCTATTGGCACCTTAAATATGACTATCAATGAACCAAGCTTTGTCCAACCTTACCTGCAGACGCATTTTTCGTAAGAGACGTCGACGTTGAATCGTGTCGTCCTCTACAAGGCCAGAAGCCGAGCGGGATTGCGAAACCGAACCGTTCTTGCTGTCAGCATCTGAGGTCTCTGTAGGCCCGGTAGACCTTGGTGTTTTGTCCTCATCAACGATGAGTTGTTGGACAAGACCAAGTAACACAGAGACGATAATTGCTGCCTCTAGTGTTTCTCTGAAGACGATAAAGAAAATGGGGACTGAGAAGAGGTTTTTACCCATCGTGGGCAGGGGGCTGGAGCTAGAAGTTAGTCCATGCTGGTTTAAAAGTCGGTCGATTGCCCTTACTCCTGGACGATCCGAAAACGGGATCAATTCTAGCGCCTGGGCACGACGGCATATTGTTCACGATTTCCCACAGGATGACAGTTCTAATCAGATAACTCAGGCCTATTGTCTTATCAGATTGCGCGCAGGGTGTCATCTGATAAGATTCGACAACATCGGATTTCGGCAGTCCTCGGACTCACACGCCAACGCCGTAATTCAGTCGGCTTGTGTTCGGAGTTATGCGCCGATATTCCACGGCGAAACTTTCTAGAGCTGGCATAGGCCACCCCGAGCAGGAAAACAAGTCCAGATAAATTGCGAATCTGCCAACTATTGGGCGCTGCTAACTATTAACGGCGTTTAGGAATATAGTATTCTTAGTTGAGGGTTCTTTCCCCACTCCAGAAGGGAATCCTAGCACCATGCGCTACCCTTCTAGAGTATCCATTTCCATTCATTTCACACCTTCGGCGGTACGCATTGGCACCGACTTGGCAGCTTTCTTATCACATGGCGCCCCTGCCCCTCGGCCTTATCAGATAATCATTCTTGCCTCACCCTATTTTCGGACTGTCTCTTTTTTGAGTGAGCCCTTAGACTCGCGAATACTATGGGCCGTTCCTTACAATCAATCTTACTTATAAGAAGCTAATCCAAAATGAAGTTTGGACAGCCAACAGTCTGCCTACCCTCTCCCAGGAGTCATGAGTCCCTCATTGATCTCCCCGTCGTTTCTCCTGCTCGTGTGGCTGAGTCTGATCTCTCCTGTTCTGGCAGGGGTACAAGAAGTATGGTGGAACATAACGTATGTTCAAAACGCTAGCCCAGATGGGCTATTCGAACGCCGCGTCGTTGGCGTTAACGGAACTTGGCCGTGGGTCATTCACTTTTCATCGTATAATGATATTCATTTCTTGAAATTAATAGGCCACCGCCTCTTGATGTGAACACGACCGACTCCCTGGTTGTGCACGTTCATAATTCGTTGGATCAACCAACCACGTTGCATCACCACGGCATGTTCTTCAACTCCACCTCCTGGATGGATGGTGCAGCAAGTGTTACGGAATGGTCCGACTGATATTACTTACCACATGGCCACACCTAACTGACGATTTCCCTTTTGTACAGTGGAATACCTCCTGGTGGTGATTCTGACTATGTCATCCCCATCAATTCTTCTGGTCAATGGGGCACATATTGGGCTCACGCCCATGCTTCGGTCAGTCTGCATCACCCGGTTTTCGACCCTGGCACCTACTGGTAATCCTGACAGGGTCAATACGTGGATGGACTCCGGGCACCATTCCTCCTCCACCCACCAAAGGAAGTCCATGCATATGACGAAGAGTTTACTATCGTACTTGGGGACTGGTACCACGAACAACATGCCATCCTCTTGGAGCACTTCCTCAGTATCGCAAACCCTGGCGGTGCCGAACCCGTCCCAGGTCAGTTTCATAGTGCACCTATTCTCTTGACAACTATATTCACAACCAAAACAGATTCGGCTCTCATCTACTTTGCGCAGAATGCCAGTTATCTTGGGCCTATTCCTGGATCTTCCCCTCATCCCGTCACCTCTGCGGTTGGATTCAACGAGAATGCCACGCTACCTTTCCAACCTGGAAAGACGTACCGCCTACGAGTCATCAACACTTCCGCTTTTGCTGCCTTTTTCTTCTGGATTGATGGCCACGACATGCGTATTATTGAAGTTGACGGTGTAGGTTCACCTCTTCAGTATAGTTGATATCCTGCCTCATCTTCGTTCATATAGACCGACGTCGAAGAGTCACCAATTGATCTCATTGGTATCACTGTCGCCCAACGTTACTCTGTCCTAGTAACGGCAAGGAACGACACCTCAAGCAACTGGGCCATTCACGCAAACATGGATGTTGATATGTTTGACAAAATCCCAGATGGCCTTAACCCTAGTAAGATATTTCCTCTAGTTTGCAAACCCTGACATTAATCACTGAATGGGACGCAGACGTAACATCTTCGATCACTTACAGCTCATCGGCACCGACAACGGACTTGGGCTTCGTAGATGCATATCATGATGTTGATGACGTCTCACTCGTCCCAACAGAAAAGATCGCACAACCCAAAGCCACGAAGACGATCGAACTGGAGGTGGTCTTCGACACCATGGATGACGGCACTAACCATGGTACCTTCAACTCCGTGGTGTACAACCCTCCTCACGTTCCCGCCATTCTCTCGGCGCTTACTTTAGGCAATAACGCGACCGTCGAGCAAGCATATGGTCCCCAAAGTTTTGTTGTGGAACACATGGACGTGGTTGACATCGTCGTCAAGAACGGAGACGCTGGTAAACATCCTTTGTGAGTTCCTGGTCCTTGACGTCGACGCCTCGATAGAAAGTATATACTAATTTCGTCCGATAATAGCCATTTACATGGCCACAAATCTATGCTTGTTGGACGTTCAGAAGATTACACCTCCACCGATCCAGCGCTCAATCCACCCATTATGGAAGGCCAAGCTAATCCTATGCGTCGTGACACGGTGCAAATCCCTTCCATGGGCTCTGTAACTTTGAGAGTCGTCGCTGACAACCCTGGGGTCTGGCTCTTCCACTGTAAGCTTACCATCTCACCTCCATATATCATGGAAGATAACCAAATTATCCTGTTACAGGCCATATCGAGTGGCATCTTGAGGCAGGATTGGCCTTCCAGTTAATCGAAGCTCCACTAGAGGCCCAACAACACATAAGCCAGGTCCCCCAAAAGGTGTATGATCACTGCGAGGCACTTGGAAGGCCCATTTCTGGTAACGCTGTGGGCAAGGCTTCAACAACCGATCTCGAAGGCCTCAAAATCGGGCCATTCCCCCAGAAGTTGGGTTGGCACTCGAAGGGGATCGGCGCAATGGCTGGGTAAGTTTCTAGCCTCTAGACTTGTAGGCGAGATAGATGCTGATGTCCATCAACGTAGATGCGTGTTGACCGCTGTGTTGGGTATGGCAACCGTGGTGTGGTATGCGCTTGGCGGGCATATTTCTGAGGAAGAGATGGAGCAAGAGGTGAAGGAAAAAATCAGCGCGAAGGAGAAGAGAGGCCGATTCTTTGGCTTGTTCCGACGCCAGAATTAACGTTGAACATGTTCATGATTTTTGTTTGTTTTCTATTATTTTGTTGATGACATGTATATAACAGTGTCTGGTTACTTGATTTCTGTTACGCCTTGGGGTCGTTGGGCCGCGGAGAATAGATAGCTATGCAGTCTTCGAATGGCGATCCACGATGGTCCTACAATATCACTTGCGAGAAAATCGTGCGAAGAATGGAACGTGGGGAAATCGGAGGTGAACGTGAGGATAGCGATTAAAATCAAAATCACGAACTCGGGCATTCCCACTACAACATATCCATCAAGACCGATGGAGATTGGAGGCTCCCGCGACAGTTATAGGTAGGCAGAGTTCACATCGGTTTACGTTTTATCAAGACAAATAAATTTGAATTATTACCACCAGCCTTTCAGTATGACAGATGTTTAAGCAAAGCATCGACGCCGATGTCACCCCAGAAGCACCTCCGACCGTCAGATCACGCCCGCATTTGTCATAAGTCTTCGGGATGGGAAATCTTGGTGGAGCCCCTTCCGTATCTTTGTCCAGCATATGTATATGTATCCTTATGTATCATATATACTGTCTCAGGGCTTCACTTTTGTGGAGAGTTGAACCAGACGCAACAAACCTTTTTTCCCATACGAACCCTGATGCCGAACTGATTGCTTCGGTACCGACCTAGGTGTTGCGACCTGTCGCGGCTCGTTACAGTCGGGTCGGGCTTGGGTGAACCACCAATCGGAAAGCTGATCAACCAGCACCGTACGTCCCGCCTCGGGATCGGCTACCAGAGGTCGCTCACTGGTCACGATATATCAATACTTGATGATGTGATTACGATATTTTGATATATGTACACGTCGTTGCATCATTCCAATAGCGTCCCGTTCGCAAAGCTTCCTCATTCTATCGTCAATCGCCCCCCTAAACATCGGGTCATGGAGGCTAGACTCACTTGAATGCGAGAGGATGCCAAAAACAACGTTCACCGGCAATGAGTTTTACTCCCGTAATCAAGGGAGGTAAGGCCCAAAATGCCGTGGGACACCGATACGGATTCAACATCCGGGCGGGCGCGGTAGTGCCATCGGAAAAGGATAAAGATATGGCGCTTGGCGGTCGCTTAACGTCTTCACGAGTGTTGCCACATATCACGCCCTCTAGCAACCTTGCTCCACCTTTACATCTACACCATCTCAAGACGACGGTCGTGTGGCTATCTCGCCTGTCTTCTCCTCGCTTTACTCTGTGTACTTAGGTCAGTTACGGCTTAGCTAAGGGACGCGAGGAGCCATATGTGACAATCTCGTCCTGACAATGACGTCTCACATACTAAACTTTGCTACAGATGGAAGCCTTGAGCTGCCGGCGATGTCTTTCAAGTGCATTGAGACTGGGTGGCCAGTTGACCGCGGCGCAATACCTCACTCGCCGCAACTTACCCATAAATGAAGAGTGATCAATTAATTGAACTCGAATGAAGTTAAAATACGATCGAGGCAGAAATTCATTCTTGGGGCCGCCAGTAGGCCGTAGTACGGGCCCGGATGAGCCACACTCGTATTTTGGGCACAGTTTGTTCTATCCGGACGCTTAAATCCGGTTCCCCAACCTCCAACGGAAGTTGCTTGTCGCGACGCTGATGAACAACATGTGAGTGCCTACTACAAGCAGGCCCTTCAGTCCATTGTGCAAGTGCCCGTAATAAATTGGGTAACAATTGCCTGTGGCGAGTTTCCTGGCGGCGGTGGCGGACTGGGCCCTCAAGGCTATGTACCGAGGAACTTCAAATGACGAGACTGACGAGAGAGTCAAGCCTCTTGAACGAGAAGCGTCCCGGTATAGGATTCATAGAAACAACCCGTTTCGTGAAGCCTCGATTTGGGTGTAAAACTTGGAAGCTCCGGGTCAGATGATGGACAACTTAAGAGTACACACACGATATTCCACACCCGATAAATGGACCAAAATTTAGGAAGTCTAGGCGAAAGGTACCATCATTTTCGGTACTGACTCTCGAGGCACGATCGAAACCCGGTCCACGAGGGTCCATCTCCGTGTGCATGCGCGTTATATCTCACTCCACCGTATCGTTGCCACCTGTCGGTATGGATTTGGCATGGCACGGATATCAACTCAGAGCCACAAGGAGTCTCGCCTGTTAGTCGTACCCGGCGGCGTAGCAATCAGACCAAAGCAGGATTTATCAGTCAATTTGCGCTCGCTGGAGCTCGGAAACCCGGGAAACCAACTTTTCAATGTTACAAGTGCATACTTTTAGATGATAGGCGCACAAATTACTGGAATGTTCCGACGTTTCTCAGTTCTCAGGAAGAAAGTCGGGAAGAGGGTGGCTTTGGGTTCTTTTTGTTTACTGCATCAAAAAATGCTCCGGGTCGCCGTACCACCGAACTAGGACAGAAATGTTCCACCTGTCACTTTCAACTTTCGCGAGGCGGTAGGCCCATAGTGTGTTTATAGGTGGCGATCAAGGAAAGAGGGAGGGCCGTGGTACTCTGATCGAAGGTCGAGTCCTGGATGGATACCAACTTGAACATCATCAGAAACACGGACTCCTAGATCGTCAAAAACTAGAGTGCTGCGATCAACGTCGTTTTCTGTGATATGTGGAGCTTCGTTGTGTCAGTTCTTGGGCCCTAGGCCTGTGCGGTGCGTGAGAGAACATTCGCATTAAGACAGAGCGGCCCAGTGGTTTCAGTATGTCCGCGCTCGGCGCTGACAAGTCGTCGTGACATTGATTTGGGAGTTTGGGAGGTATCTGTACTTATCCTTGTCTAAAGCCGTCTAAACCAAAGGGTTTCGTCGCTTACCTCGGACATGTAGACTGGAGGCTGTCCGTCACGCCGAGGGTTAGGCATATCTTCTATGCCAAATAACATAAGATGTCATATTCTAAAACGATAATATGACGAAGCGTGCAAGGCCGAGAGCCATAAAAGTTGTTTATAGGGGCACCAGAAGATGGCGGGGACGTCAAGAAAGTCAAAGCTCAAGGAGTGCCAGCTTCTATTCGATTCCCAGGTTCCTTCCATTGCTAAAGGATCGGAAGATTGTCGTAGTTCGGGGAAAGGTTCTCAATAATTAATATCAATTAATAGCACCCGCTCTCCAGTGCTTCTTGGGTCGAGCGCGAAGTCAACTTCAGCCAACAGATGAACAGCGCTCATGGACTAACTGCCGTATCGATCATGATCTTCCCCCCCAGACATCTATTGACCCCATAACCCTGACATAACTTCCTTGTCGGAGCACAAATTTCTAATAGACTGTGAATTCCTGAGCGAAAATCGCGTAACAACTAGACCTCCTCTGGACGTTCGTCATCGCACTAACGGAGCATTACATGAACCTGGGGGACATTGCTTTGTTGTATTTTTCGCAGACTATCATACTACTCTAGAAGGTGAGTATGAGAAAACCGAAAATAAGACTACGTTGAATGTAAAGCAGATCAAGTAAATGTGTATACGAGAATCCATATGAAATGTAGAATATACGTTTTTATTATTCGAAAGCACAAGATAATGATACAAGCAACACCGTACACAGTGGATACGCAGGAAGGACGATGACGGAAGTTTAGGCCGGAAATTGGTGTTAGGGGTGGATGGCAGGCGACAGGTACCGCGAAGTTTCTAGTCGATCGGGGAGCCGAGGGGCCAGAGGTGCCGCCGCAACAGGGGGAGGGTTTGAGGTTTGAGGTATAGGGATATCCGAACAACGAAAGGGTGAATGCGAATCCGAAGGAGAGTGGAAAGTTGTAGCAAATAGTACAGAAAGCGAGGGACACGAAGGAAGTGTCAAAATAGTACAAGTGTTCCACGAAAATCCAGGGTAATCCGAATCCGAAGGTATGGCGGGGATGAGGGTAGGGTAGTTGTCCAGGTTTGAAAAGTCCAGAAGCCAAAGAAACCAGAAGGGGCGATTAAAGAGTGTGGTTGGAGCCAAAGTAGCGGCAATTAAATGAGTGTGGTGGTCCAAATGATAATGGATACAAGATGAAAGAGCGACGGTGAGGATGAGAATATGGAAAGAGATAAAAGGATTAAACGAGTGTGAGTGTTGAATGAATGCGGTGTTTGTACAGTGAGTCAGGGAGGAAGCCGTTGGAAATGCCAGTCTATGAAGTCGCGGTACGAGGTCCAGAGTTGTCCAGGCAGTGTGTCCGTGTGTAGGTGTGCATTTCTCCCGCCATCCGAGCGGGGGGGCAATAAAAAAGAATAAAACATCAATAACAAGATCGACGATCGAAAGCAAATAGCGATAGCGAAAAAATAAAAATCTAGTGCATGATAGCATTTGTTTTGACTGCGAGATGAAAGGCATGGAACGATGAGCGGGGAATGCGACGGTTGAGGGGGGCAAGATGCGGGGTTAGGGGCCATGAGGAGGATTGTGACATGAAGAATGTTGATGTGCAGATAAAGAAATGTAGATCGAGGAAAATATGGACGATGCTCGGAAAAATGTCAATGCGAATATGATCGACGAGCGACCAGATGGTTGTCAGGATGCATTCAGGGAATCCATCCTTTCTTCCCCATGCCGAAGCTGATTTTAGGTTTGGCGGTTTCCCAAGAGAGACGGACGTTGCCTGCTCCCTTGATCTCGACCTTGGCTTGCATCTGGGAAGCCTAAGATTATACATGAGCTCTATAATCACGACTGTTAAACGGAATACGACTTACGTTCTCAGCAACACTGCTCTTCTTGAAATCGACGACCCAGACATTATGACCAGAACTCTCGTTCTGACCAATCTGGGTCACCTCGCCCTCGGTGCTCTTCACCTTCACCATATTCCTCACCTCCCCAAGCGAAGCACACCAATCTTTCAACGCATCAATCTCACACTGGGCATCACCGACACCACTGATGACCAAGCGCCTCTTCGGATTCTTGCGCTTGCTATTCGACACAAAACTGGCAATCGACTTCCGCTTTGCATCGGTGTCCTTCGCGGCACGTGGCAATGGCGGAGGTGTCGAGATCGAGTTGGAGATGCCCATTCGGGCGGCGAGGTTCCTAAAGCCATTTTTACTGGGAACTGGGGGCGGAATGCTAGGCGACATGGGAACAATAGGAGAGGGGCCGGAGACGCTCCTCCTCGGAGGCATGGAGGCCCGGGAAGCACTGGAAGATTTCCGGAAGTGGGTAGGAGAAGTTCTGCTAATGAAAGAAGCTGCTTCTGTCTCGTCGATTTTCACTGACCCTTTTCGCTTCCCAGAAATACTGTCACGTTTCATATCTCCGTCCTGCTGCGGCGATGTTGCCTTCAAATCGCGATCCAGCATATCCGTAATGAGACTCAACCGTGCTTGCCTCTCCTCCTCGAAAGTTTCTTTGCGTGATAGTGAGAATTCCCTCACGTAGTACTCCGCGTCATCCTCGAGGTCATCCTCATCTTCGTAACCCTTGGTAGGCGATGTAGGGGAGCTTTCAGTGCAGTAGCCACTGTTCATGCTCCAGCCAAAGCTATGGTCACGTTTGACGAGGCTAGGACGTTCCCAGTTAGCGGACAGTGCAGGGACAGACACTGCACTCTTCAGGGTAGGTGTTGCCAGGGGCGCGTCGGAGAGGATGGGAGTGGTGGGCATGAGTGGACTGGCAGTATTCGTGCTAGTGGTTGTCATGGAAGTCGACACGGATAAACGAGTAGACGCGAAAGAGCCTGTGACAGGAGAGGTCGGGACAAACGTTGCCGAGATGGGCGATGTGGTAATAGGTGAGGTGAACGTCGGTGTTGGCATCGGTGTCGATGAACTGGCCATGCTTCTCGTTGGAGAAAGCGGAGCGACAAGCGAGGACAGCGAAGGCTTCGAAGAAAGAGTGGGGGAGCGGAGGTTCAAAACCGAGTGAGAGTTGACGAGCGTCGAGAGTTTGAGTGAAGGTGGTTTTGACCTTGCTTTGATTGGCGCTGGGGGAAGAAGTGTACTTGAGCGGGTGGATCCATCCGTGAAGGAGCGTTCGCGAGTGTTCACTTGCTTCTCTTGATCTGGTGTCACGGATTCCGAAGATTGCCTGGCTTCCTTACTAGGACTATTACCGGCCAATTTGGAAATAATTGAAGCGAGGCGTCTTCGCGTGCCTCCGGGAGACTTTTGGACTTTGTCTTTCTTCTTCTTGTCCTTCTCGACATCACCCGCGACTGAGCTGGTAAGAGACCAGCGCGACGCGGTTGCAGGAGGGGGTGACAGCAAATTCGAATCTGTGGGACTCAAAATGTGGTTTTGATAGGCAAGGCCAATTGAAGTCAACGAAGGTTTGGGTGAAAGAACACCCATCGAGAGCGAAGCAAGGGAAGGCTTCGAAGAAAGCATCGGCGGAGGCGCAGATTGTGGTGGGATACTAGAAGGCGAAGTGCGCGAGGTGCTGAATGTTGTAGCACTGAACATTGGTGAACCTCCTAGTGACTCTGAAGAGGAAGAAAATGAAGGCGCGGGATCCAAGGGTTTTTCATGGAGTACTGGAGTTGCACTCGCGTCCTCCTGGCCGATCACAACGGCCCTTGTGATTGTATCCTGGGTCTGTTGACGCCTAGGTGAGGCCGATGGGATGTGAATACGAGACTCTTCGCTCCGAGCGTCATCTTCGACACAGGAATCGGATGTAGCACCTTGGCCAACATAAATCTGAGAAGATGCATATCCGGGTTTGTAGTACACGGTCATCGGCGTGTTTGGAGGTGGGCCTTGAAGATAAGTGGGAGTGACAGAAGTTGTTGGTGGCGAGTCTTGCGGCCGCTCGAAACTCGTTACATAGTAATCTCCAGCATCAAAGTCTTCGTCATCTTCTTGTTCTAGTTCGGGATTGCCTGAACTAAGCCAATCGTCCAAACGAGTGCTAACTTCTTCCGAGTCAATATAAACGGCATTACGGTTGCAGCCAAGTGAGAGTGAAGAAGCAATGGAGTGCAGACGCGCAGACTGGCGCACGGAAGGAGGAGGGCCTTGAGGAACCAGTGCTGATTCAGATAGGAGAGGAAGAGATGGCTTCCGAGCGATAGAAGGACGGCGGGATGGAGTAGACAGTTGGGAATGTAATGACCGACGATGACTCGATGCGGTCGCCGCGACGGCGGGGGTGCCATTTGATGCAGAGCTGGCGAAAGAGGCGGTAGAACTGGAGCGGAGATGGGATAAAGGCCGCGACATATCCGGCAGAGTCTGAATTGGACATGAGTGACGTGACAAAAAAAGTGTAGTTGAACACACCTTGTTCAACTCTGCCTCTTGTGCAAGTAAAAAAGGGTGGTCATTACCGAGCAAAGGCGAATCCGCACGAGTATGTGCACTGTCCTGCATGAGATACACGCCCACAGCTGTTTCACTCAGCCAGTGGTGTCGTTGTACTTCATGGACATCGTCTTCGTCCATGTAGCTGTGTGTGTCATCTTCGTCCTCCGGGGTGGGATTGAGGTCGTCGTGGAGGAGATTATCCATGATGGTATGACGTGGAAGGCAAAACCGTCTGCCTTGTTATGTGTGTGGTATATTATACCGACAGGAGAAGTGGGCGGGAAAATAAACGGGGAGGTGGAAAACGCGGGATATTTATTTATATTTTTGGAGAAGAGGTAAACGAGCGTCCCCAGATACATCATCTCAGATTACAGATCGCGTCACCGATCGATGGCTCATGTCCCGATCCGGATGACCAAACCCATGGCAATTTCCCATCCCAGTGTCTCCTCTCCTTCGAATTCCATGTCCTGTCTTCCCCAAACCCTAGCCCATCTCCCCTCCTTTTACCCCTGCCCCCTCAACAAGCTACATCTATAATGCACTCTCGGAACACTATTCGCCTCATAGAATACACATTTCAGTACTGAAGCTCATGGAAAATAAAATTCGAACGTTGCCCACCGCCGTTTATCCGCATCTAGTTGGCGTGGGAGGGTCCCTGCTGGAAATTTTTTCCTGACTGGCTCGCGAGCTGGTGCTGACATCATCCCAAGTAGCTCGTGGTCATGGCTTGGCTCACATAAGCCTTTCAGCTTACCTATTTTGGATTAGTTTGTTCAAGAAGTAACTTGTTCTTGCAGCTCTGACAATCAAGCAGCAGCGCACGGCAGAGATAACGTCCGGATGGGTACGATGATTCATAGTTGGCGAAATGATAAAGATGTGACTCTCCGCAATGACTTCTAGAGAAACACGACCCCGCATCCTTTCCACTACTCATGACAGAACTTTGGTGGGCTTACGACAACATAAAGCATCACAACTTTTACCCACCCCACGATTTCTTCGAGGCTTCATCTGTGAGAGCACATGGCCTCGTTTGATACTTCAGCATAGATGCATTGCCTTCCTCGAAAAAGCCTCAATGTTCACCTAGACCACAATTGACTTCATCCTCTATGTCAACGCGCTAATAACCTGCGTCAGGCTGTCATTAATTAATTCTTCACAATTCATCTCTTTTGTGCAGAACTCTATCTTCAAATTATACCAATACCTCTCGGGCAATCCCTTGTTCTACAAGTGGAACATCCTCTAACGGTTTGTGGGAACGTGATGCTGCAAATTGGACACCTGGAGACTCAGAAGTTTTGATCTATCCACCTTCGACCATCTCTCCCTGATCAACTTCCGTATCCATAGCGTCTATTTCAGCAAGAGACGTGAACGCGATTCTCACCACTTAAAATACAGATCTTTAAACTTTCGAGTGTATGTTCTGCCCCGATCGTGACCTCTCCATTTCTAAGAATGGGTCCGACAACCCCGAGCTGCAAACATAGTCCACAGAGCAACATCGTTTCTCAGTGGCTGGGTTTCTGAGCTTCGTAGCTTTTCCACGCTTGGATCGTCCAATTCCTGCCACATACACTTTTCAGAGAAGTGCCGCCAGAAGGACAACATACGAGACTTGCCGCTGTCAAGACTTTTTGTCTCATTCCTCCCTACAATTATTCGCTACCGCTACATCCACGTGCCTTCCTATTACAACAAAGCAATGTGGAGAGGGACAACGGTGTATGGGGTAGTATTACTAAAGTCCAATAACCTTCTCAGACTAATGACAATCGTCACCTATGTCCGAATCTGTACCTGGGAGGCATCGACGGCCCCTAATTGATGAGAAAAGTATTTCGCAACAACCCGATAGACACTTTGGCTGTGGATAGCCAATCTCCACCTGCCACCAAGAAGCCACTCGTTAGTATCACCGTCAGATAGTGTGCAAGTTCTCAACGCGAGAAACACTTGTCTGTTATTAACCCCTAACCACATCTGCAAGTCCTCTCATGAACACCAATGACCGGAGCGAGAAATATCGGCGCTGGAGAGTCTATCGGGAATACCCACTAGTCCTCTTGATCCTTGATTACCATACGCTATACTCGAAAACAGTAACTCCAGAAGCGCCTCGGTCCCATATTTTGGAACATCCGCCACTTGGAGCCGCCTGTGAAAAATCTGAAATAGTAACCCGCCACCACTTACTGAGTACTGAATACTAAGCAAATTCTGCTCGCTTCCGTGTAAAAGGATCTCCTCTCTCCTATCATTCTCGAAGGTATTCTGTAAACCAACTGTCGTTGGTTACGCCCTACTGAATGTGATGGGCGGGGAAGCTAAGGCCAAACCGGCACGTGGACCCGAATTCCGTGG
The DNA here is from genome assembly GCA_015584085.1 of Macrolepiota fuliginosa MF-IS2. Lineage (NCBI taxonomy): Eukaryota > Fungi > Basidiomycota > Agaricomycetes > Agaricales > Agaricaceae > Macrolepiota > Macrolepiota fuliginosa. Next base: position 7,937 of record MU151156.1, on the reverse strand, counting down.
CGATTAGGTCAGGGACAAATAGATAACAATTGATGTGCAATACGAGACGAAGGGCGCTTCACCGCCTTGGTTACGGCGCCAGGCGTAGGTGTATTCACTTGGTGCGTCGGAGTGCGCTGTTGATTCCGATGTTATTAGTTTTAGTGCGCAGGAGCGAATGGGCCCACAAGCCTATTTCGTTTTGACCGCCACAGGTCAGTGCCCACTTCTCGGGTATCTAATTATATTATATAGTAGTGAACCCTACTTGATTTTAGTTATGATGCTGCCAGTTAATTGGCGGACTAATTTACCGGTGGAAAGACAAGCAGACCGCCGGCTTCGAGTAGTTGGTAGTAGCCCCTGAAGCTGAATTTAAATGAGTAGAGCGTATTCGCAAACTACTTTAAGCGAGATTCTAGTTAGGTGTGGAGCAACTCTGTTTCCATTCAGCTCTGGCAGAAAACTCAATAGGAATGGGATTGTGAGTACATATTCGAATGATGTGGAAGAGCTGCAGTTTGCGCCATGCACGTGGTTTCGGCAACTAGATATCCGTGGACATTAGTATAGGGTTCAAGTCGGACTGGAGAAATCAGAGCTTTGGTGGCTTTTTTTATGGGTTAGGTCTTTCGGCGACAAAAATATATCATTTCTTTTCGCTTCATCGACTGCCGCGAATGTCATACCCCACGCCTAAATTTAGAAAGGATACGGTGCGTTGAACATTAGAACTCTCAAGTCCACATGCACACGAACTTCAGTGGCTTGAGTCGTGGTGTTAAGGTGTCTTGATTTCTGAAGAAGAGAAAACAACATTAAGAAGGGGCGTCGCTTTGTTATTGATTGTTGAACCGTAATGAAAACCCCCGGCAAATCAGATTGTGTTTGTACTACAGATTGGTATGCTGTCACTGTCACCTTCATCAACCTGTTGATGGTTAGTCGACTTGCTCGGAATATAGCGACGCGCGATGATGATCACCTTCTTGAGCGCGTCCGCCGACACTCAAGTCTCATGGCCCCCTTGTACTGGTCAAACGTTGGCGTTGATGGGCAGAGTATCACGGAAAACGCTCACCAAGCGTCGCCTCAGAGAATGTTGAACAGAAAGATAGTGCGCCGGTGTCATAGGAAGTCCGATGCCGCAGTGATCCCATTGGTTTATGTCGTCATGCCAGTGATCAGATCACTCTGACACAGAGACATTAGCTTCAACTTCATACAAGTTTTATCGTGTCCACGATGCCCATACTACCCGAGGGGGGCGACTTTTTTGAGGAGAAAGCCTGAAGCGGGAACCGACAAAACACCAGAGGCGTCAATGTAGATGAAAAGTGTCACTTTAATATTTTTAGCCACCAAAGTCGGACGCCAAGCCCAGTACGGCATAGAGTGTACCACGAATATTGAGATATTGATTGACGATTCGGACTCTTCCAGTCATGACAACCTGTGGAGGAGCCTGGCAAGAACATACATGTTTATTGGTCGAAAATTTTCAATGCTGACTGTGACTAACCCATCCATGTCGGAGCTCAGGTTATTTCTGAAGCTTCGAGCAAAGCACTTCCAAGAAAACTCTGTCTCTTCGACACTGAAGGGCCCATGATTCGTCACTAGGTCACTCCCGGCCTTTTATCCCGCAGCAATCCAGCACCTATCGCAACCCTAGTCCGCCCTCGGGTGCCATTGGCTGGGAGTCGATAAATTTTGTACAGGGCTATACACAGACACAGCAACCCTTACACCTCGAGGTTGATTGAAGAACGCAGATCACCTATATGTTGCCGACATTGCGGCCCGTATTGTAATCGATAGTCACCGTATGTAAATATCGTCCATTCAAAGTTAGATATCGGATATATGCGATGAGTACTGGTTCTTCTCCATCGACATTATGGGGTTGTGCGCTGATGGAGAGAACTGATGGGCGTTTGTGGGATATCAAAAAATCGAGCGTTCAAGTGTTATGAATGCCCTCTTTTAATCAGGTTTAGTGTGGTGGCTTTAGGCAATGGGGAGCTTGCTACTGTATTATCTTTGAGATGCTGGTCTACCGAATTGTAAAGATTCGATCCGGGCTGTGGTGCATGACTGTAACTAGATATTTTTGATTTAGATGACTACCTCATAGCAACGGGGCTAGTGCATTCAGTAATCTTGAATTCTGAGAGTGCCACCCTCCATTTCATACCTTCCAGATTTGTGAACATACATGCACTAACGCTCATACATTACCCACTAAATTGAAGTTCAAACGTTCATAACCGAACGGAGCGCAAACATCAGGAAAACAGAGAAGGGGTGAAGTACTCATTCAAACCTGGAATTTAATTTCTCGGCATGGACAAGCCATGGCCAGGACAACCAATCGGTACCTAGCCATCCTTATCCACGAATCGGCAGTTCGTTAATGCCCAGGACGAAGCTTACGTTCATAAGTTATGGGGAAAGTTGCAGGAGCAGCAGGCAATGATCGAACACTGGAGGGAAACATCAGTACATGCTCCTGAAGGCGAGATCGGAATACAGGCTTCCGGAGAATGGCAAGCAGCGCGCCAGATCGACCCGGCATTTGTCAGGCAAGTATCGGTATTGGGCAGTGGGTTCCACACCGCACCTTGTTAGATTTGGTATCCTTTGATCATGAACCTTTTGTTATTCATATACGAACCGAGTGTAGAATACAAAAATCGACATGATCTTTCTGATTTCTGGGAGCTGTGGAGGAGCTACAAGGTTTTTGTATCCAAGGGCTAACAAGTTTTGAGTTACATGCGGGACTTCGAGACCCTATGGGGGATTGTCGACGGCCGTGCGAAGAGGATCACAAGAATTCGAACAGCATTATGATAACATGATGTTCGGAGCGATGTTTCCAGAATACGTATTTTAACCAGGAATCGGGACAGGGTGTTACTGAGGCGCAATGGGGGGATAGTCGATAACCTCAAGTCAGAAATGAGCGCTTTCTCCTGGCGTTGCACATGAGTATCAGTAAGGGTGCTTGGTCAATGACAAATGGAACTGACGAGGAGCCACGAAAGTGGTCACGGGTTAAAGAGTTCAACAACAATAATGTAGATCACGGGATCAGCTCAACTCATAGAGGGGCGAGCCGGTTTCCGACTCGGAAAGACCCGTCCGTAGGAGTTGCGCCTTGTTGTCTTATTGGGAAATGCCGCACAGAGAGCGGGACGCGGTGGCCCGGAGCACGAGGCCAGGGACTTTTCTTGCTCAATTCTCCATGTTAGCACGGCGAGCACGGATACCGCGACACGAGGCTGATCTTCTCAAACCCCGATTCTATTGGTTATATACTATGAACCTATCCTCGAGACGCCCCGGAGACTTGATATGGCATCGCGTTCGGGGCAGTTTTTCAATCCTGACCAACACTTGATGTTTGATATCCAATTTTTTTCGCCACGACGGACGCAGGAAACCCACCTCGGCTCTTTATGAATTTGCTTAAATCTCGCATGCTTCGAATAATATGTATACGATGTCTTCGAAGGAATAGCAACGACCGCTTAGCACGTTTCTCATTACGAGCAACCTTGAAATTTGGCTTGTGACTTCCTCTTCCCGCGCATGACAGTACTTCGACGGTCTTTCGACGCGTCAAGGTCCTCTAGAATGATCCATCGATGATTCAAGGCACCTGAAGTATCTATTTTCTTAGATTATTTTCATATACAAATACTTGTTAATCTCACAAGTGCTCACTAGAGGTATCCGATATGCTTCAACCGTAGCAATTTTAGGGATGTCATCGAACTGCTACCCCCACAAACTACAGCCGCGACGAAACTCCGCTCTGTGCCTCAGTCAGGAGGTCTATGACACAGTAGCGAACTTCGGCAAATCTGTTGCCAAGGAACAGCCTATATTCTTTCAGGCGCTCTGTTCTGGAGAAGATCGAATTGGTACCACGACGTGAGATTTAAAGGAAGGGATTAATACCGCACTCAAATTCGAGAAGGCCCGGTGAGACTCTTCTTTTTTTGCGCTGCTTCCATCTTACTCCCCTGTTATGTGGCGTACAGGTATACACAAGGCCCTCAGGTTTCATGGTATAATTAGGAGAGAGTAAAGGGGTATGATTGACCTTAAATAGGGCCCGTACACCAACCCTGCTTTTCTCGCCACTCAGTAATAGTCGGGCCTCTGGAGTCTTGTGTAGGCGGTTGCCAGTCTAAGGCGACGCGTAGTATTCAATCAATTAATCCTTCTGCTCGCCTCAAATTTCCGGGCGTCACGTCTGACTCTCCGTAGTGATCAGTATTCCACCACGATTAGTCCTACGGAGAAGCATGTTCTCGTAGGTCATGGTTGCCGTTGCTTGTATTGCCTAACTAGCCTGAATGCCTGCTGCTGTGCTAGCGTGTTTCGAAAGAGGTTCCAGATCTGGTTTTGTGTGGTGGGTTTCAATCCTGTTCAGGGTCACTCTGCCCCCAGTCCTGTAGATGTTCCCGGTTCAATGGAACGTTCGTGTACGAAATGAAAGCAATAGGCTGAATACACGCCAGTTCATTGGATATCATGTCCTTTGTTGTTGTGGCGGCACCGATACAATTCGAGGGCTCCCAGAATGCCACTCCTTCGAAGATTAAAGTTGAGCATCGTTCGAATATCTGTACCAAACCTTCTCACGCTCTTCCAGCCTCACTATCATGCACCAATCAGCATGTGTGCTTTAAGGGTATTTTTTCAAAATAAGCCAGCCTATCACCACGCGCGGTTTTTTTCCCGTTCTAGACATCTTCGAGTGGTGGTCGGAGAGTGGAGAACTGGGTTTTGGGGACTCAAAAAGCACCGATTTCGGTGTTTGTGCAACCTATCATAGTGCTTGCAACCCGGTTTTGTGGCTAACACTCCGCCTGCTCCCCGCACACCGCGGCTCGGTATCATCAGAAATAATCAGACAAACCGGACGGGTTCACATCACCACCTAAGGGCTTACAGGCGCCATCACATGTGATATATTGTGCATGTGTCCAATCAACATCATTGGAGCAACCCGTACTAGCTCATGCCTCAGTTCGAATTATCAAGCTGTTATCTCCTCATCAAGCTATCTCTGTGAAAGTTCCATGGCTGCTTTCACGTCGCTTTCGGTAATCTAGAACCAGGAGCTCGTCAACTTCCGGACATCAAAATAAGTATCTCAAACAACTTGCTAGGTTTAAGCCAGTCTCTCAGAAACCAAGTGTCTTTCACTTTGACTTTGTTCGCCCAACGTACTCTCACTCAACAAGCCTATCCGGTCGCTGTATTCTTTACTGCCGACGAGGTCGCTCGCACCAATACAGTCCTCACCCCGAAGTTTCATTCATCGTTCTGCTTGCCTCGGAGCCCTCGGAGGCTTTTTGGCTAATCATAGCTCCCATTCTTGTTCTCGTAACTCCTATAGAGTACAACATGTGCGGATCGCTTCCCCTCCGCGCTGAGCCTTGCGCTCTCATGTAAATGACATTTTTTACCCTTCCTTTCCTGACGGCTGACAGTGCCTCTGGGCTTAGTTGCGGATTTTGTGTCGGAATAGAAGTTGAGTTATTTGTAGTTAGCAAGTGATGCATGGCAGGCAGTGTCATATCGCATACATTGTCGTGCCGTGACGTTATCTGCGTTCGGCCATTGAGCTCAAGGTACTAACGGGTCCAGAGATGAAATGTTCTTTATAGGTTAGTGCAAGAAGCGGTGGTTGAGTCTAACGCCACTTGGGGTTCCTAAAGCATGATCTGCCTATCATCTTGGAGATATGTACCTCTTGCTATCGAAGGAAGAAGAAAATGGGAATTCATTTGGGATGACGAATAGGGTTGGTCCATGAGAGCCCACTCGGAAGATGGATGACAGGCCATTGAAAGTTGGGAATGCCAGTGGTCGGAAATAGCAACGACTGTGTACCAGTGTCGAAAGCCGGCGTTACGCCTGGTTTGTTGTCAACATGATGGCCTCAGGGCTTTCATGAGCATGATCTTCTGGGAAATCCGCCATAGAAGGATAGGGCGCTCGGGATTCTGATTCCAGGCTACCGTTGCTAAAGCTGGGGACAGCGAAGCTCAGAAAATAGTTTTGGGCGGCCTGTTCACGCCGATCTATGGAACAGTGGAGGGATACTTCCCCTGACAAATGCAAAATCGGTCTTGTCAAGAGGTATCCAGAGAAATGCTGTTGAATAAAGATGTTTGTACGTCATGGTTATCATGATCGCAGTCACCCGGCGCTTGATACTTGATCATCGCTCAATCTTTCAATCGTGTCCCTCGAGCGCTGCCAGTGGCCCCAACGTATATCTAGGGTGTATTTTGAACTAAGGCCAACGCGAAGTTCCTACAAACCCAGCATCTGGACCTCTTCACCAGTAAGAGTCTCCAGACGCTGGTTTAAGCGACCTGCGGCCTTCTACAAGTCATTCTATCGTCGACCTGACAACCTGGTTCGTCGTTGCCCGGCAATGGTGTTACCAAGGCGCAGGATATGGAGTGTCCAGTCAACTCTTTCCTCAGTTGGTTGGGGTCCATCGTGACATATAAGGTCGCGTAGCCCGTCCTTCCGACTGCTTCAGTCTCCTCACTGCTGGAGCTCCCATGCTTAGGCTGTAAATGTCTGTTCCTTCGTTCTTTTCTCAACGACTGGTCTCGTTATACGAACTGCGTTCGTCTTATAGCGCCTTTTGTGAATATTTGGCATTTTTTCCTGTTGAAGGTAAGAGACTAATGCTATCAAAATTATAAGAGAGGTCGATAACCTTTTTGTATAATAATAGCAGTCAACGATGACCCCACAGAGCGAGAGAGGATTAAGCAAAGATTTTCGAAATTCGGCTTTCGCCATATTCAGGAGTATGCTTCAGATGTGGCGGACGAGTCACAGAGGCGACTCCGAATTTTTGAAGGTGCGACCACCCCATCCTGAACTTCGGCTTGCCCTCTGAAGCTCCACGTTGGGGATCATTTTAGTTCCTTCGCCAGAGAGTATCGATGATGATGATTATCTTATCCTATCCAAAACGAAGCCCGCACGACTCAGGTTGGCTAACTTGCCTGATGAAGTCTTTCGTTCAATTGTAGCAGATATTCACGCAGAACTCCTTCGGCGGTACTTTGGAGAGGACTCCCCATTTGAGCTACATTTGCGCCGACAATTGGACGCGAGAACTTCCGAATTATACTTTGCTGCAGGAGAGGAGGCTTGTAAAGTGTTTGAAAAGGTTTTCGTTGATGAATTTAAATATCGGCAACTCTTGGGATATCGCGACGAGCGAGCGCAAACCCTGTTGGATCTCATGTCTATGGTGAGCATTTCGAGGTGGATGAGAGACCCTAATTGACAATCGGGTATAGCTGGTGGACCACCCCACCCTCGGATCGGATGCGAAGTCTTGTATGATCAAAACCCTCATGCGACTTTCTCAAAATTCGTTTCTCTATCCGCAATCACTGCTGGTTGGCGGGATTAAGCGTGACGATATTCCGTTCTCATCTGGAAAATTTGGGGACGTTTACCGTGGAACATTTCGTGGGCAAACAATTGGGCTAAAGGTCATCAAGATATACAAGAAATCAGACCTTAGCAGGGTTTTTAAGGTATGGCATCCTTCATCTGATTTGTTCCTCCACACAAGCCGGTTCTGTTCGGGTGGTTCAGGTCATGGCTATAGTCATGAACCTGGGCACCCGACTGTACCCGGGCGACACAACCGTCCGCCTGTCAGAGTGACCTGACGATCCGAATCACCCAGATCACCCGGATCACCCAGGTTTACCTGGGTAGCGGGGTGGGGTATAGTTAGTAAAATAAAAGTCGAATTTATAAGGTTCGAACGCACGACTTCATGACATTTCTTAATTATTAAATGGCATATTAGCCGATATACTAAAGTACCGTTATTATATATGGAAATTCTGACGGGTATAGGAATATGTTGGGCGCTGCGGATCAACGAT
>MU151155.1:57962-84118 GCA_015584085.1 Macrolepiota fuliginosa MF-IS2 | reverse complement strand
ACGCCCGCGCTTACTGTTCTGCAGTTCTGGCATTGACCGCCCCTGCATTTGCGGTGCTATCTAAAGATCCAAGTGAAGTCGGGTAATGTTGATCTTACCTATATTTGGACTTTCGAATATTGACACGGCGTTGTTAGAATTCGGTTCGGGATTGCCTTTTCGTTGACTTCTGTTGGTGCTTTGATGGGGAACCCAATTGAAGGAGCGCTTCTTGGAAAAACCTTTAATTGGATAAGACCAATCACATTTAGTGCTGTAGGTTTCCCCCCCGCCCTTCGGAACGACATGCTGACTGATGCAAAAATAGGTATCAGTTCTTATAGGAGTAGTCGGGTTAGTCATGACTCGCCAAATCCTTGCCAGAAGAAAAGGCACACAGTTTGTTTGATAATTCTATGAGCCGTTTTTTGCATGCACGATACGTCTAGGGCGTAAGGCAATGTAATGCACTTTGATCGTGGGGGGCGTGCTCGTGATAATAGTCCGGAGCTGGAATGCTAGTAGTATCCGGGGTAGTTTCACAAGCACAAACGGGTGTTGGACCTGTGTGACCTGCGTACCGAAAGCTACTGTTATATTCAACTACCAAGGTCTCATTAGTCCGTCGCTAGTAATGGTGGAACTAGGTTCAAACGACGACTATCAAGAGATCTGTTGAAGTTTACAGAAACTCTTCGGAGTCGACTACATGGTGACAGGCGTAGTGGAAGACATTGAGATAGTATTCAAGTTGGGGGTAAAATAGAAGAGCAGAAGCAAGTACTACGATGAGGTGTCAACAGAAAGACGAAGGACGAACAAACAGTGACGTGTATGCCCAGTCCCTCGGGGGTCCGTAATCAACATCACTGTTGCAAGGGCTTGAGTACCATCACTTTCCTCACCCCAGATTCGGGATTTTGACTTCTGCCGTCTTAGAGATCCTGTAGCGGCACCGGGAAGCTGATGACGATGGCGGTATACCACTTGAACGTAAGGCAGCAGGGGCGAAGGAAGTAAGGGGATTGTCATCACCCTGGGTATTTCGGAATAGGGATTCCAGACAGCCGTCAAGGTGGGCTTCTGTGTGGAAGAGGAGCTAGTTCGGGAACCTTGGGGTGTGTTGTCGTCATTCATGGCCAGTACTGACGAGTACTTCTTGGGACGTGGATGTCCCGTGCCGGGTAGTGGGTCAGGTTTATGCATCTTACTACAATGTATCAATACAAATTCTAAATCACGGGGAGAGAAACATACGTGCTATTAGGTTTTTACCTGGCAAGGGACAAGCGAAGTGTTTATTCTCGTTCGTGAGCCACGTGACATCATCCACAACCGACAACATAGCATACTGCACAACGGACTACTCGCTCGCTATTCCCCTATCCACCAATCGTCGCAGCAACAAATGTACCTCGCTTCTTCATTCACTAGCTTTAATTCCACCCTTTCATTCCAATCAGAGCTCCGGGATAGGTGAGAGAAGAGAGCGCGCTGTGGGGCGAACTCACTGTGTTTCTCCTTGACTTCACCGCTTGGGGGTCTTGGTTATTTGCAGCCCAATCCCCTCCTGCCTAAGCTCCACCGCTAGAGCTCAACTCAGCTCCCTGGAATTTCTGTCTGGCCTCCCCCGATGAGATTCCTCCCCACCACCAACCCACCACCAACCATGCCGTGCCAGATGCCCATGAATAACCCAATAGAACCAGCGAAAGCCAAACTCAAAATCGCAAACAAGCATCTTGCCTTGCATGTATATATTCAAGAGGAATTAATGAATTCAATAAGGCCCGGGAACAAATAACCTCATCATGTCAGTATCCGATAGCCAAGAAACTACGATAGAAACACCGAATTTAAATTTTCGGATGTCTGGTGTGCCAGGAGTCAGTAACATGCAGCCGGCAAGTGCAACATCAAGGTTGCACTTCCGCGGATGATTCTACCCACCCCAGAATCATTAGCGAGGTATTCCTGTTGTAATGGGACGTCAAGGATAGCAAGATTCTGTGTCCACGTTACGACTGGCGTGAACATAACATGGACAACATAATGGTAACTAAGCACACACATTATCAAGCGCGTACAGGGCTATACAACAACAATCGCGGTATCATACACTAGTAGATCATTACATTCTCAATATACACCTTCCATGATGCCTTTTTGCCACGGTAAGTTTTTCCATGTTCGCTCACAGCTCCAATCCCTCTTTACGACAAGTCCCAAGATACCAATGCCCAACTGGCAGCTAGTCTACGCACCGGTGAGGAAGCCAAGTGAACGGCAACGGGGGCTAAAGCTGCCTATATATGAGAACTCGGGGAGAACCTCCAGACGCACAGAGAGGATGGATGGCAGTCGGAAAGATGGGGAAAGAATTAACGGAGTTTTGTAAGCCGTGGGCTTAACAAAATAAGGGACGTCATCGAACGAAGTAGTAATTACAATATTTAAGGCTCGAGGCAGCGAGCAGGGTAACCAGCCCGAATAGACGCCCCGTTGCCACTACGTCCACGTGTGACCTTAGCAAAGTCGTCCGTTAGATAACTTACAAGTTTGTATTTGGGAAAATTCCGGCGTATGCAGCGAATCGCGGCATAAAACCTTCTTTCTGAAACATCATTAGAAGGAATACATAAATGCCGAATATTTCGTTTAGCCCCCAGCAATAATCACACTCGCCATCTCCGCAAATGCATAAACCGCCGCCTGCGTATGCCCGCTCGGTGTGAGCGGCTGCATAAAAATTAAAATACTGCATCTATAAACCATTAATCACTCACTATGACGGATGCATCGACCACTCTCAGCCCCTTAGTCCCCTTGACTCGAAAATCTGGGTCAACAACTCCCCAACTTGCACCATAGGGTGACATAGCCGCAGTCCCGACAGCATGACCGAGTGGTGCCGAGACGCTCTTGATGTATGCATCCAACTCCTCATCGGAGGTCACGTTTGCGGCAGGGGAGGACGTGCCGAAAACAGTGTCCCTGAGCCCAGGAGCAGAAAACAATCTCCGAACACTCCGAATTCCTTCCCTAGCGATCGCCATATCCAGGGGCTTAGTGAATATTGCAAAATCGATGAGAGGGTGATCGAAGGGATCCGAGCTAGCGAGGGTAATAGAGCCACCTACGTGACTCGAAGTCAGATCTTATCTCTTTTCGTGTGGCCAATACCAATAATCAACATGTACGAACGTGAAATGGGGTGGAGGTTCGCAATCAGGGACTGGATTGTCACATTCGCTGAACCTGTTTCAGACCTACTCAGCAACTGGTTTCGTCTTCGTCTGCTCCTGTCACTTGACTACGGACCTGAAGAGACTTGGGGGACTGAAGTAGGTGCCACCCCTGAGCCTGAGTCAGAGCTGAGTGAGATATAGATGACCTCGATATGTGGGGAGTCTGGGCCTGCAGTTGGATCGGCCAGTCCTGCGTGGAATGGAGGGGTATCGGCAGGCAATCGAATCCATGTGATGTGATTCGTTGGAGATAATTGAGCTAGGGGTCCCGTTCGTGTCTGGTTCCACTGCTCCAGCGCTGCCTGTTGATCAAAACTGGACGTGTTGCATGAATTAGTGATGGCAATGTCAAGTCTTAAGAGTGCGAGGAGACACGTACTCAGTACTTTGGGTCATTGCAGCGAATGACACAGGCGTCGACGTATGGTCGGAGAAATTCTGCCCAACACTTGGGTTGTCCACCAGAGGACGGATGCCAACTTTCTCCAACTCTCCGCGATTCCCGATTCCAGAGTTCAGCAGTATGTGTGGTGTATTGATAGCACCACCAGAAACGATTACCTCCTTCTTCGCGATTATCGTTCTTCTTGGAGCTTGTGCGTTTTCTGCAACCTCAACCCCACGGAACTCTAACCCGCTTGAATTCACGGGGACTACACGAGTGACCTGGCTGTTCAGCAGGATATGGACATTTTTTCCCGTCTCCTTGAGATATGTGGTAGTAGCACTGCTTCTTTCTCCGTTGTCAATAGTGCTCTGTACCCACCCTTTACAGCATCGCCTTAACAAGGAGAACCCCTGACTCGAGCTGATATGCTCACCTGTTCCGATAACCCTTCCATCATTCATATCCAACAGGAAAGGAAACTCCTCTTTCAACTCGGCACTCGCTTGTAGGAGCATATCGTTGAACGGAATATTGGTAAACGGAGCAGATACAGATACTTTCCCTCTTTTCCCGTGGATGTTTGGAATGAGGTGCCCTGATGGCGTGGGCTTAGTTAAACGTTCAGTCTAAAATGAAATTCGACGGCACCCAGGCAAAGTTTAGCCTTCTGTCCTCAAGTCCGCATTCCGTGTTGTGGGGACTAACCTTGAACATCACCGGCAGAACACTTTGCCACGTCAACTCCTCATTACCGATGATACTCGCGTATCGATCCCAATCATCTCTCGAACCTCTTGTATAGACCATACCATCTACGTCATCGCCTCTGTCAACACAAATCCCAGTTTTAAAGAAACTGGTAGGGGGGACCTACTGTGAGAACTACAACCACCCAGCATCTTCGCCCTCGGATACTCAACAACCCCTCCATTTATTCCCTTCTGTGCGGTCGTCGTGTAATTCCAGTCAACGCGGGTTTGAGCGAGGGTCGGCCAAAGTCCAGGAACACGGGTGTCGAATATTTCTTCGTTCGATGGCCCGGCTTCAATTACCAGGATCTGTAATCTAGGATTCTCGCCAAGACGGGCTGCCACAACTGAACCTGCTGTACCACCTACATGCACAGCTGCGTTAACTTGTGATCCGCGTGTGAAGGCTAGGTTAGGATTGCTTACCACCAATGATGATGTAATCATAACTGACCTCTTTGGAAAGGTCGTCCAGATCCTTGATTAACACGGCGCCAAGAGCCACTCGGATTCCCAGTAAGATGAGAAGTAGAAGCGCTTGGTGTTTCAAGTGCATGGTAGTTCATGCAAAGCTGGCTGGGTGAGAACAAATATTGTGTGGAGTCAGTGGTCGATATATAGCTAAATTTTAGGCCCCTGAAAGAAGTATTGATGAGTTACAGACAAGTGGCAGTAGTAACGATAGAACGTGTGTGGGACTTGTGTGGGACTTGTGTGGGACTAGGTGGGACCCATGACTCCTTTTACTAGTCGTATCTTTAGGCCCTGCTCGGCAAGCCAACTTATGGAAGAACATGATGGATTGGTCAGGTGACAAGATATTAACGATCAGGTCGACGCATCAGACCGTAAACACCAGTCACTGGAACCTTCCATCACTGTGTTGCTCCGGTTCCATATCCCACGACTGGAATAGTCGAAGAGCGCACTTGACTCAAGTAAAACATGCGATTCTGTGCAAGTCCTACATCAAACTGTGGCATCTTCTGCGGCCGAGCGCTGAGCACTGATCGATGATTTATGCTTTTACAGAGCATTTGGTGAGCAGTTAACTTGGCCAATGTTGTCGCTGTGCCTATCACGTCCCGATCATATACCACCGGTGGTTGAACTGGATATCAGAAGAAACCTTGGAACGGCCGGAAAAAAGACAAGTGCTTCAGCAAAAACGATGTTCGATACTTGTTTTAACAAGAGGCGTTCGGCATCTCGATCAAATCCCTCACAGGGTACAGAGTGGGTGTCATGAGCCTGTCGAAGAATTTCCCTGCCACCAAGCGGTCTTACGCAAGGCCTTTGATAATGTCGGCGGCTGAAGCAGATCTGGTTAATACGGACAGACCTGGATATGTGCCGCATTCTTACCCATTTCGCCGATGCCATACGCAACACCTATACATCACATTGTCAGCATTAGCAGGGGAAATTTCGATTAATACTCACTTTGGCTATGTGACCCAAAGTGAAGCGGAACAATTGAGAGGTCCGCAACACGGAGGTTCTTTGTACCATAGACCTATAAAAATAGGCGAGGCATAGATCATCGAAGCTAGATCACCCCCTCACCTTCAGGTTTGTGTTTACGACTCCTCCTTTCTCTCTGGGAAGCATAGACGCGGAGCCTGTGGTATCTGAACATCGCGTTGAGATGGCTACCTTGAACAAAACTATGCGTAGACTCACGGAAACATTCGCTGGCGTTGTTCCTGAGGTAATCTAGCCGGCAGTTAGACCCTGTAATTTAATGTGTTCATCAAGGATAGACGCACTGGTAAGCTCCTCATCGGTGAACACATCTGACCCAGGAGTAATTTCAACAGGAGTTTCATCTAGGAGGATTGAGAATAGTGATTGGCTCAGGATATTGAAGGAAAGGGCCTCAAAATACCGAAATAGTTCTTCAAAGGGGCAGTATTTCCCATCTTTCTACCGAATCTGACGATTTCTCTTAACATTTGCAGATCTACGCAAAGGGTGAGCATTTGCGGATGGGTGCCACCGGCACAGAACTGACCGATTTCTTGCTCGAAGTAATGGGGGTCTATGGTTGGTTGGACCTGTGGATCTGAAGTGGCTATATGCTAGTGGGCGCTGAGCGTAAAGTCTACACATTCATATGGGCCAGGAACATACAATTGTGCCTCTAGAGAACAGGCTATTTGCGGAACAAAGCATCGAATAGTGTCGCCTCACAGCCACAGGTGGATCTGTAGCTCCGATGAATAATTTCCAACACCATACTGGGACAGGACTTACCGTCCCCGCCGCCAAAGAAGACTGGGAAACCAATTATCTCACATGTTGGTACCTTGTTCTCGAGCTTCTCGAGCTGAATCATGTACTGTTCAGCGAGCTCCCGAGAATACTTCGCTAAGGCTATTTCAGCTTCGATCTGTGTGCGAGCACTAGAGATGATTTTGTCGGCTTCATCTGACAAAGAACTGAGTGGAGCAAAGAGTGAAATTTTGATCCCAGCAGTATATGAGCCATCCCCTTTGGTGCTGATTTTTGTTGCCGTCAGAAAGGAGAGGTACTGAGAAAGTTGTATGCATACAGAAGCGCCTTGTATCTCTTAGCCGCTTCAGGATTATGGAGGGTGTCAAAGGTTTCGACAGGAACACCATCCTTAAGTTCTGCGAACCCGGCCTAGTGAGTTCAGGTTAGCCCTGACATATAACCAGAAACGTACTAAACACGACGTTGCAGATGATGTGATCTTGAACATTCTCTCCAACACCTTCGAGCGCTAATTTAACAGGGATTCCGACCTTATGGAGGACATTAGGGTTTCCGATGCCAGATAGCTCCAAAATTTGGGGTGTCATGAGAGTCCTATGGCCGAAATGCCAGCATCAGTAGTGAACTGATAAGCGAAAGTCCCGCGTACACACCCAGCGCTCAAAATCACTTCCTTTGAGGACTTGGCTGTGTAAGTCTCGCCGCTACCAGTCTTGTGAGAGAACTCTACACCGGTGACTACGAGCTCGCCATCAATTTCGGTTGTCACCAAACGCTGCGCGACGGCACCAGTCAACAGATTGAAGTTAGGCCTTGCGGAGTTGGGTTCCCAGTATGCGTTGGCAGCGAAAGATCTTAGAATGGTCTTGGGATTGATTGTTGCAGGACCAATCACAACACCATTTGGCTGGGGAAGTTAATTATTTTCCAAACATGTTAGAACAACGCACGCACATCGCCACCCAACTGAAGAAGGATGTGGGTTAATTTGTGAGAACTCAAAGTCGCCAAAGCAGGGAAGAACAAACAGGAGCAGGTGCCATTGGTATACCCAAGTTTTGGAGTGTTTGCTGGGCCTTCACACCAATGTCGGTTGGTAGGGGGGGGTGGGAAACCTGGATAGGACCTCATGAAACGTAAATTTGAATGGTTTCGGGAAAAGGAAATTATTACCATTGCCAACTGGTTCTCGGCACAATTCTTTGACTATATCTGGAACGCTTCCCCCCATATTTTCTATCTCGGACAGGTTGGGTGGTGTATATCTGGAGAGGTAATGTCAATCACCGTTCAAAGCCAAGTTAGTTGTAAAGTAGGCCATACGTCGTAGCCCGCTGCATATATTTGTCGAATTTGTCCCAATTCCAACCCTCATTACCCAATTTCTCCCATGCTGCTCTCCTGTCATTTAATATAAGTTCAGGATCACTGCATGAATTTCCTCACCATCTACATCTTCTCTAGAAGGTTTGTTGAATGCTGTGAAATTGATCGCCGAGCTTCCCCCAACCGCCCGCCCCCTGTTGGAAGGTCAGTAATTTCTGCAAGGGGAGGCTCAGTCCCTGACCTTGACCACCGAAAAACGACATCGTTGGCATTTACTTGAGGTGTCTGTGATTCCAATAAGATTAACGAAAAACCCAGATAATGTGTTTGGTCTACCGTCATTGAACACCAGTCGTACTCCTTCCGGCCAAGTGTACGTCCATACTGACCAATATTCACTACCCAGTACAGAAAACAAGTACTAAATAACCCTCGTCGGATTAAGGTCAATCAAAACGCACAGACTAAGGGATCGTTCAGGTTCTCTTCACCAGCTTCGAGGACAAGCACTGATACTTCCGCATCTTCGGTCAACCGAGCGGCTAAGGCCAATCCAGCAGTCTGATCAGTCCAAGTACATCATTAGATTTTAGGACCCTTGGTCTTCCATTGAACTTACGCCTCCTCCTATAAAAAAGAGGTGTGAGTACTTGGAATCAGTTTAAGGGAGTACAGTGAGCATACCGATGATGGTATAGTCAAACGAGTGGCTTATAACGTCTTTCAGTTCAATGCGAGGCATATCACACTGCTTCAGGCAGTGTGGTCGCTAATAAATGGCCCGTGGAGTATCACGGTCCAGCTAGAAGGCAGTCTGGTTATAAATCATGCTGTAATCATTGTGAGTGCCTTTTGCACTAAGAAAAACTCGGTTGGCTCAATTCTTATCATGATATGATCAAGAGAGAAGCTGGGAACCAGACTTGCTCATTGATCCCCTTGAGTAGTTGTGCTATGTATGTACAGGAAGTCTCAGGCTTCTCATGGTCGCAATTAACATGACAACGCTAACCTTCAAAGTCGCATAACCTATATATATATGCATAGCCCACCTATTCTAGGATGAGGCATCTTGGCATCACATCATCAGATAAACAGCAGACCATACAACTACATCCAATATGTGTTGAAGTATCTTTTGTTGTATACTACCTTTCTATATTCCATGCTCAAGATCCGACTGGCTCGATAGGCTGGCCTGCTGTTTCGGTCTTACACTACAAACTAGACATTTGCTTTGCTATATTATCTTTATCTCACCTCAACCAAGAGTATCGTCATGCCTGCCAGTTTTGTGTGGCGTTCTGGATGTGATTAGCTGGTCAGTCCTCGAGTTCCTAATGGCATTTTTCAATCAATGTCAAGATCTCAGGATTGTCTACGTATCTAAAACAATCACACTGCCCACAGTGTCTGAGTGGTTAGTTGAGGAGCTTATTTCTGCTCAAACACTTAACCATCTAGTCTGGGATCCCGAATAACAGATATAGATAAATTTCTGCCACTCTACTTCCTCATGCCCCCTAAGTACTAGATCTCATTCTCGCCTGGGGGGTCTGCGCGGGAGTGTGAGGAAGACAATAATATATGTATGTGAATGTATAGAGAACGCTAACAGTGGAGGTTGGGCGAGAGGGGAGTGGGCTGCAAGAGCCCAAGAGCCCAGGCAGTGTCGAAGAGGAGTGTGTTGGGTCACCGGACATGGTGAGCTCTTTTGAACACCTGTTCCGGCACTCTGAAGGGGGTGGGAAGGTGGGTTAAATTAAGAGAGAGAAGCCCAGCGTGGAATGCAGGGGAAATATGGATCTCAGTTGAGGTGAGGAGAAGGAGTAAAGTATAGTAATCATGGAGATTTTGGCTGTCATGTGGCTCATGGACGAGAATAAACATGCTCACTCCGGTGCACCACCATCAACCATCATTTTCAAATTAGAATGCTGTTTTGATACTGCTACCACTCCCACCAACTACAAAGCTTCACGTGTGGAGCATCTTTCAGCACCATTGTTGGACACTGTATCATTGATGTAACCCATAACTGCATCCCTACTAAATTTAAGACTGGGTTTAAATCACAACTAGGTAGAGCGGGACCACGCATAGTCTATCCCAAAAACATACCTACATCACTTTTAGGGTTGTCATCCGATTCCACTAGTAGTTCTTGGCTGATTTGATTGATGCATCGAAGCTGAGCTTAGCAGCTGATGGGTGCCGCTCTATCAGAAATCCCTCACTTGATACACCTAGAAGAATATAAAGATGGTCAAACAATTACGCCTATCCCGCACCCATATTCCCCTCTTTCATCCAATAATCGCATAGGGTTGGGCTCAGCCAGAGACTTACTTCGCAGTCTTCAATACAACAACAATATGAAAGGTGGTCCAGCAGAAGCTGTGTATGGCCCTTCTTACTGTGCTCCTCTACATTTGCGTTACTGACCGACGTGGTCGTCTATCACAGTTATGGACCCAAGTTGATTGGGCTTTTTTTCAATATCCTCCTTTATGGAACAATGCTGGCACAAGTATACATTTATTTTACTACTTATAAAAAGTGCGTGATGCTTAAACTTAATTGCTCTTTGCGACTACCTGTGCTTAAAACGATAACAGAGACCGTGATTGGATGAAGGCCTTAGTAGGTCTTGCTTAGTTTGTTGCAGCCGCCCGTATAGCTTAGGCCCTCTCAGGTTGGACTGCTCCTCATCCTAGACACTTTCAACACTGTAGTGGATGCAATCTTTGTCTATGATGGTCTCGTCACACACTTTGGTTGGATACGATTTCCCACATTGATCATCCAGCAACTCACAGTGCACTTCACAGGCGATACTCATTATATTGGACTCGCTAACTGGTGTAAGTCCGGGATCTCTGTTCAACGACTCTCCATATTTGACAGAAGAACATTACAGACATCACAGCAGGTATAGTTTATTTTCTTTGGCACTTAGTAACTAGTACTCAACATGGACACCGTGTGATTTTAAAGATCCAGTAATAACGGTGAGTCAGTTACACATCTATTTCTAGCCTTGATCAGCTCACAGTTCGAATTCTCAAGGCATATATTGGGGTCATTGTTCAGCTCTTCTATGCATGGAGAATCCATGTTCTTATCCAAAACTGGTTCCTTGTCTTGCTAGTTGTCTCGGTCTCACTCGCAGGTGGAGGTGGGCCCCATTCTCCCCAGAGAAGTCACCTATGTACTCATATAGAGATGACAAGTTGGGGCAACTTATATCACATACAAAGTCTCCATAACCCCGGACTATACTCAATGGGCCGCATGGGATGTAAGTTTCGGCCCTTAAAAGAAAACTTGGATACTCATATAACCTAGGGCATTGACGTCACCTGGCTGGGTTGTGCGGGTGCCGCTGACATTCTCATCACTATTAGCCTTGTGTGGTATCTGTGAGTTTCTTGTTTTTCTGCACCGCCCCCATCCAATTAAAGTGAATCTGACAGGGTACGCCTTACATGGTTTGAGGGTGACCCCTAAGAATTCTGACCCAGACGATGCTGACTAGCGCCGACATAAAACTGGATTCAAGAATTCAGACATGATCGTTGATCGCGTTATCAGAGGTGCGTCGCCTTGAGTCAACAGCCGTTCCCTTCATGCATATTGAAAAATCAAAATGAATTGTAGTCACAATGCAAACTGGCCTGCTGACCTCTATGGTTGCGATCACCAATCTATTTGTCTTTATCGGTGATGTAAGTAAAATCACTTGCGAAAATGGTTCCAAGGCTTTGCTGACAATATGTCATCATCAGCCTACCGGAACGTACGTCCATGATGTGGTTCTAATAGTAAAAACGAAGGAAATAATTAATTTCTCAGTCACCTGATCCTCAACACCCCTCTGTGTAAGCTCTACTCGAACTCTCTCCTGAGTAGCCTCAATGCAAGGGGAGGGTGGAAGTTCGACCAGTCTAAAGACACGCCATCGCACTCGGATACTTCACTCCATGTAAATTCTACATCTGGTATACAATCGTTCAAGGAGAACACGACTAGTTTCATGTCCCGCATGACACCAAGGAACCTCCCAAGGGTGAGCACCGATTTCATTGATTTGTGTCGATACTGGGCTCATGAAAAGACCTTCAGGACCCAACAACAGTACAATCAAAGCCGGAGATCTTCGTTCATGTCGAGTCACACGAGATGCAGGATAACGTACTTCCGATGGCGACGAAAAGACCTTCTAACATCTGCGATGACCGTGAGGCTGAGGGTGATGCCTCATCTATTGAAGATGGCCTGGACGCCACGTACCCCGCGCGCAGGAGGGATGATCAGGTTTAAAACCATGGTAAAGCGCCTTCCCAGAGATACACCCCTAGGCCAACTAGTTGTCGGCTCGAATATTGTAGTTTTACGATAGTGTTTTTACTTATTTAAGGGCTTTACAGATTGTCCGCTGGTGACTTTTGATATTGGGATGTTGGGAGACATAGACCCTTGTTTCGGATTTTGCTCTCTGTAGTACCATTATTTGGTTCACGAGGGTTGATGTTAATGTTGATGTTATTTCTTATATCTTGAGTAAGGTAGTGTGGTATAATAGATATAAAGAACGACTACATGAAGGGCTGGGATAGGAAATTGCCGACTTGTAGAGGCAGCCGATTCCTGGTCGGGTAAAATCCCAAAATAAGGCACTCGAATGCCTCACGTGTATAGCTTGGCCTCGCTGTCATTGTCCATACGTGAAACAATATGCCCAGTGACCTGGTGTAAATGCAATGGGGCTGGGACTATCCTATCCTGAGATCGGATTCTAGATAACATAGTCGTAGAATGATATTGCCTTGATCTGACAAGTGCTGTCTGGAGAAGGAGTGAGACCGGCAAGGATAACCTCATAAAGAAAATCAATGTGACAGATTGCAGGTCCTGCGTGATCCATTGAAATGCCGGGCTTATTGCAGAATTGATCGGTATATTCGCGTTGGCTGGGTGAGAGGTCGGCAGTTCAGTGGGATGATATGGTGGAAGGGATCCTCGTGAAGCTGATTGAGAAGGTCGTCAATAGTGTCACCATCGTATGCGTGGAAGTGATATCAATGTACCAAGAGAGGCAGCGGTGCCAGGTGTGTATCTCGGGAAGAGGTCCTTGATTCAACGCTCAAGAGCTTCCCCACAAAATTTAGACTCTTCTAGAAGGAATTCAAACCGAATTCAAACCTATGGCCGATCAGTCTGGCCTCATCTTAGACGCCGCCGAGATATAGGACGCTAGAAGGAGCTGGATACCGAACGCGGGTATATCGGTGGAGTATATGCAGCGCCAACGTGGATAAAAATCATGTCCCTGCATACATGTCAAAAGCTACTACCCGTAATGACCGTGGGCTTATCGACCTCTCAACAGGTCCGACGTCTTGGTAGACACTTGGTAGACACGTCTTCTTGTGCCAAGATGAACAAAGTCCAGGAACACGTCGAGGGAGGGAGACCTGCGCGAGGTGGTCAACTGATATATATTTCATAATCAAGTCTGCACGGAAAGTATTGAATTGGCTACTAACCTCTGAGGCCGTTGAATATGACTTCCTCACTACCCGCTACCCTGCAGCTCAAATGTGCTACCCCTTAAAATTATAGGCCCTTAGAATATAGATAAGATCAAAATACCGATGTCTAATTAGAAACCCGTGACTGAACATTAGAAGCGTGAAAGACTCACTTCTTTGTGCCGGTTGTGATATGATCATATAGTAGAGGGGAGGTAGATGTGTAGTAATGGAAGGAATGAATACATGTGTGAGTGGAGTCTGGAAGATCGTAGCCAAGGAGCTGCCGAAACCCAGGTTTGCAAGGCGAAGGGGAACACAGACGGGTCATCCGCTGTCCGTCCGATCCTATCGCCTCACCATGTGATCATTCGCGGGCGATTGTGGGTGGGAGAAATTAAAATAAAGTCCGGAGGAAAGTATTCGTAGCCGAGACGCAGTTTCAAGGGTCCAAGATGGTACTGAAGGTTCACGCGTTCACGAGCTGAGGGTAGGTTGTGTGATAACGTGACGGTGACTGTCACGGCCTCACGGGAATATAGTTTGGGTTTGCCAAGTGGGATCGCATATATGCATACCATTGCAGATCAACATTAATGATGGTTAATGATATGGGGGCACCGAATGTGCTGCTAGCCTCTGATGGATGGGCAAGTGCACGCCGGAAACTGAAATGAGCTTGACAACTTCCGTTCAGGTCCAGACGCAGCACGGCTGGACCAGCCTATCGAAAGAAGAATGAAAAGAGAATGGTTCTAGTTCTAGACCGTCGCTGTTTGTCCTGACGCTGTGGACAGGTTTGTTAGACGTGCGGTGAGATCATCACGGATATCAAATCAGAATTTTTGTAGGCGCTATGTTTCAATGAGCTTATATTAACCCACAGGCGGAATATGCTTCTCTGGTCAAGTTAGATTTTTGAATGTCCCAACAACGTCTCAAGATTCCGAAGACTCTGGCAGCGTGGCCTTGGCTACGAGCAATTAATCCTCATTATTGCGAAGTCAAGGCGGAGTCCTCCGCCTGGCTTGAAAGTTTCAAGGCTTTCAACCCCGAAGCTCAGGCCAACTTCAACAACTGTGATTTCAGTGAGCACTACTTATGATAGTTGTTCAGCTCACTAGCGGGGTTTTAACTTCTACCACCATAGATTTACTTGCGTCTCTTGCGTATCCTCTCGCGAGCAAAGGTAGTTCAACTTTCCTCGTTCATACGCACATACGCCGCTCAACTGGAATTAGATCATCTTCGAACGGGATGTGACCTCATGAACCTGTTCTTCGTCATAGATGAGTACACCGATGTTGGGGATGAGGCCCACGCAGCTATGATTGCAAGCGTTACTATGGACGCTCTCCGCAATCCATTAAAGCCACGACCTCATGGAGAGTCTATTGTCGGCGAGATAGCTCGACAGTACGTTGCATACAGCAAGCGACTGGGTAGGCACTTATTTACTACCTAACAGATTTTGGGCGCGCACAGTCCCAACAATTACAGAAAACTCCCATCGCAGATTTATTGAAACTTTCGACACCTACCTGCAGTCCGTTGTGGTTCAAGCTCGTGATCGCTCCAAGGAGCATATTCGAAATCTTACGGACTATTTTGACATGAGGAGGGATAATATCGGAGCGAAACCATCGTTTGCTATCCTAGAGCTTTCTCTGGACCTTCCGGACTTTGTTATGGATCACCCAAGCGTTCGCACGATTACTGTTAGTGCGATTGACATGCTTATCATTGGGAATGTATGTTATGGCCGCTCATCTGTGACGCAAATGTTGACTGACGAAAATGTTCAGGACCTTTGCTCGTTCCAAGTTGAACATGCTCGGGGAGAGGATAGTCATAACATTCTGACTATTGCCAAACACGAGTTTGGGCGAGGACTTGAACACGCTGTTCAATGGGTTGATGACCACAACAAAATGTTACGAGCGGCTTTCCTGTCAGCAATCGAGGATGTACCTTCCTGGGGCGCAGAGATCGATGAACAGGTCACCCAGTACCTTTATGGGCTGGCTAACTGGGTTCGAGCAAACGATTCTTGGAGCTTTGAGAGCCAGAGGTACTTTGGAAAACATGGGCGCGCAGTCCAGAGCCACCGTTCGGTTGACCTGGCTTGTGGTCATCTGGAATGTACTATGGGAATCAATGGTAAATTAGAGGAAAAAAGTTGTTCGTTCGGTCGCAGACAGAGCCGTTAGGGTTGATGGGACAGATCTCATGGTACTCATGTACTCATTCCTTCCGCTTTAACTTCGGCTGCTCGGGGCTTCCCACCCAGCGAGCTTGTGTATGTAGCTATTTTATTTACCTTGTGTACTTTTTTGGAAGTTGGTTAGTCAAATTTTAGACTCTCGAAATTTCCAATCCTTTACTCGCATTCTTCCACTACATTGAGGGAATAAAAACGACAGGATCTTCTCTTGAAGGCTTTACCCTGAAGTGATTATGCACTGGGGATGGTGGTGTGCGGTGCTCGCCTCGCATATCTCCCAGTCTTCACTAAGACTCTTCGTAATCAATCATCCTCTTTCTTAAATCTCTTAAGTACAACAATGCCATTAAATACCAACATTGTGAACTGCGGAGAATGTCAGATAAACCAAACCCGGCGCCACCCCAAAAACGCTTGACCCCCAGGACCCGATGGATTGGACATCACAAAGCCCTTATGGGGCAGCTTAAGGGTAGAAGAGGCAAAGACCCACCCAGATACAAGAGTGGCTATTAGTAGAACCTGCCATACATTAATGGTGAGCGGGGCGAGAGACGGAGATGGTGTGGATGGAGCACGGATACTCCTTGGATTCGCGGATGAGCAGATCATGGAAGGCATGGCTCCGAATGGTTAGTCCTGAAGAGGTCTCACATGATGAGTTCTGCGCTGTGAGTGTTACGGGATATCCTGGATCTAAATGAGCGTGTGAGCCTGAGCAAACATCACCGTGCTATATTTAGCCTGTTCTCGTCTGATTTTTCAGGTGAGCACTTAGGAGCACTCTGCCTCTGCCGCTGCAGATGCCGGGGACCACAGATACATCCATCAGGGCTCGTGGTCTCTCGCATCACGCTGGCGCGAGGCTCACGAATCTACCCAAACAGCTGGCCACAGCACTGATCGCCGTGACTTGTATGCATGTCCTCAAATAGCCATCAACGACTAGCTTGCTAAAAACATCACCGTGCGCCACGAATCGGATGAAGCGTACCACCAATGCCTAGATAACGGCGAGAGCGTTATTATCTCGGCCGCGAGCCAAGTCGACGGGAAGACCAGAGAAAATACAAGTACATGATCGGACCCTCCCTAGACTATGCTCTATTAGCCTTACTGCTTTTGGCCACTCGGCATACGACTTTGTCCCCATCAGGCTCATCGCAAATTCCGGTACCCGTATTTCGCCAAGTTTCGCCCACCAGATTTGTCAGAGCCCCCTCGACGATTCTTTACCTCTACTGTCCGTGGGGAATGTTGGCTTTGTGCGGAACGTTGGAGAACCGTGGACGATCAGATTATCGAATTTATGGACGTCAACGACAACGCAGGGGCATGTCACACCAACTGGGCCAAGGATGGCACAAGAATGAAGGTGGTTAGCGACTCTGACAGGAAAGGAGGGAAGATCGGAGTCAGGAGCCAAGGATAGGGGGAGACCAAGCCGGGAAGGAGTGACCAGGGGATGCAAGCTGCAGGTGCGGCGAGGCGGACTGGGGTTGGACGAATGCGGAAGGGTTGGCTAGAGGGTGGTCCGGGTCGAACGGTATTGCTCTCAGAACGAAAAGGGAGAAAGAAAGGACGTTAAGCAATCCGACCTCGTGGACATCGTAACTACAATAGTTAATGACACCTAATGTATCCTCTGCACGTCCCACTGAATCCAGTCGAGCACATAAATGCTGGGTGGTACAGAGGACGTTGCTCTATGCCTCGTTTCCCCTAACCTCCGTCCACTGTCAGGACGGAGTAGTGAATAAGAGGCAATCTCACGGTTGTCTAGATGCAGACAATGCCTGTTGATTTGGCTTCACCGACCCCACTCGCCCGCCCTGCACCCGCTCCCTGACATTTCCGATCACTTACCTCCACCCCATGCTCATTACTCCGCCTTATGGATATTTGGAGGTTTGGATCGCTTGTGCGCGTATTGCGAAAGATCTCTATTGGCGTTGGACTCTGTCGAAATATGTACCGAGCCCACCGACATACGTTTGAACACGGAGTTAGTTGCGTGAGTCTATCCCGGGTTCCCCTTGGGCCAGATAAATTGAACATAAGGTTCGCCCTATACTCATAGTCAGTTACCCGTCCACAAGTAAAATGGAACAACCGATTCGAAAGGATGGGCCACTTACAGCAACACCTTCCCCCCCTCGAGCTTCAAGTGCATCTCTTTATCCATGTTAGTAAATCCCCACTTCTTCGACATAATGATCTCCAGGTGGCCTGGGAACTTGTAGTGAACCTGATGATGGGGGCGTTCTACTCCCTGTGGCGGATCGGCAGGATAACCCAACCAATATTGGCACGAGCGACGACACCGTATGGCTTGCCCCAAACGCCGTGCATGCCATTTTGGGGACTTTCATTTTTCGTAAGCCCAGATCCAGACTATGGGGCCTTGCAAAAAAAAGAAACTTACCAGTCGTCACTAACGCAACATCTGTTGAGACGAATGACGTGGAATGGATGCACACGGACGTGCAGATGGAAGGAATTTTTGCACGAAGTCTTGGTCACGTACTTGTTGGCGCAGATACGGACAGCTTCAAGAGCCTCACTTGATAGTTGCACATTTTCTAGTCAGACACCAAGTGGCGGCAGAAGGAGAACTTCTCGACAGGCAAACCCTTACGGCCCAAGTCAAAAATGCGGATCTACATTGCTAGTTAGGATATTTAGAGCTGTCGATTAAAATATTTGACGCACCTTTGGGTTGGGAACATCACGACTGTATCTCGATTTGGGTCTTGTTCTTGCAGTAGCGAGTGGGATGGTTCTTAGCACCGCACGTAGGCGGATGATAAGTCCAACATCATCCAGTCCTCTAACCCGCCATCCAGCCAAATTCACCATTTTATAGAAGTGGCCCGCAACCATTCAAGGAACGCTCCGGCGAAACAGAAAGGCGTACCCACGCGGCTATTCTAACTTTTGAGGGGGTGAGAGAGAATGGGCTACTGCCGACAACATGGGCTATTTTAGAGTGATGGACTGATGACTAAGTAACATCAGTCCGCACCTGGTGGCTGTGCTATGCTCGTAAGGTGTTGGTTGGTTCTCGTCCGCGAGTCATATGGCCACCGCATATCATGAACGACACATACAATATACTCACTATATATTCACTCTAGTAGTCCACCCGGTTCCCCCACCCTAGAGCACTATCTGCTCAGTCATGAGACTTATAGCGATGTTGATGGGTTGGAGTGGACTGGCGCAACGGGCAAGAGAGAAGTCACCAGGATCGTCGTATGTCGACCGTCCGTGTAGGGAACAGTTACTGAGTTACAGCAGTAAATAGTTATCCATGTTTTAAATGAACAGTGAAGAGCTGGCCAAAGAGATAGAGATCGATTATTTGTTGAATTTCCAGGTGCATCAAACGACGCCACACTGATTATAATCCATTAGGTTAAGGAGGGCATTTATAAGTTGTTCCATGATCATGGAACCCATACGCAGGCGCCTGGTATGTCTGATATCCTATAATTCAGATGACTTCGACCACTTTCAGATCCAAGAATTATAATGCAAGGCAGTGTGTCAAATATTATTACAGGAAATTCCGAGAGATAGGAGAGCGCAGCAATGCTCCATGAGGTGAAGACAAGTTGGCGGTTAGTGAAAATCAATCCAAGAGGATCTGGCAACAGAAAGCGAATTATTCAAGGGGATCAAGGTTCACGAAGAATCAACTCATCCGCATACCTTTGCCCCTGTTCCACATACCTAATTGTAATAACCAACGGGGTGGATGTCGACCCACCATCGAGGTTCACCCCCCACGAGCTCCTTTAGTGCCATGACCTGTCCTAATGTAGGCCGCCGGGCCCACTCTTCTATCGCGAATGGACACATGGATATTATGGTGACATACTTGAGCCCAGACTTCTCTTCGTACACGGTAGCATTGGCAGGAGTCTTGTCGTCGATCATGACACTTTCCATATGAAGATCAGGGATCCCAAGGATATGGTGAAGGCGCCATATGACCGAAGTGAAGACGGCTATGTAGATTGTCTTTGTTTCCTTCTTGCTAATACCGCGCCATTGTTCGTAGTACTGCCAGACCCATGCCTCGTCAACGGCAAAGCCGAAGAATTGCATATTTGTCTTATGGAGATAAGAAGGAGTACACGTTATTTGTTTCTGGAAAATCGGGTCCGCCCATCGAGAGGGGTCCTTGTCCTTCTTCGTGGGTGGTGTGTCACTCGAGACAGCCGGTGCCTGCGAGCCAGTGTCGGTGGGCACCTGCGAGCCAGTGTCAGCGATGAACAGAGTTTGCAGAATAATATCAGTTGTACCACTTTCTGCACAATGGTTGACCTCAGTGAGGGGGAAGCAGACATGGCGTTCAGTATGGAGAGAACAAAGGTACGGGCGAATCCTGTTTGCCCTTAAATTGATTCAATGTGTCGGAGTGGCTACACACTGGGCCGGCAAGTTGATTTTGACAAATGTAAAAACCATTGTTGTACAGTGAACCCTATACCATATATGATATATCCTTCCATCTTAGGACATAATACACTGTTTGGTTTCAATATTTTGTCAATTTTACACATGTTATACTGACTCATCAGGCCAATGTACACATTATTTCAATCATTATTAATAATATTTCACGTTCCTCACTGCATATAGCACGTTCTTATCTTGTGACGCCTTATGGAGTATGCACACACCGGGCCAGTAAATAAATACTTATTGAACGTTGATAAAAACCTATTCCCATATATGACATATTATACTATATTCTCGTCCGGGAGGCCAGTTCTCATATTCAACTTGTGTTGAACAAAAATCATATGAACGCCAGCAGTGACATTTGAGAGGAAGGGGGCTGGGCTGTGGACGCCGAGGGCCCCAGGCGGTGAGGTCGAAGAGGAGCACGGTCGGGTCGCCCTGTAACGCGTCTCTCGATCATCTCTGTCGGAATTCAGAGGGAATGGGGTGAGTGGGCCCAAAGGCGAGTCGAGATACAGGTGAAAGCCTCAGGGGGGATGACGGGGAGTCTGGCGTGTGATAGTAAGTGGAATGGGGAGAGTAAGTGAGTATGTTATGTGTATTGTTACGCTGGTTGAGGGGTGGATCACATGGCTCGCAGACGAGAAAATATACCTCGCTCACTTCATTCGCCAGGTGTACCACATGGCAAAGCGGTGTTTCGATAAAGTGCTAGCCTTGTTCGTTCACCGCCCCAGTGTACAGATGGTCCTTGGGATCTTGAGACTGCTGTCGCTCTATCGTACATTGCCACCGCATCGGTGTACCTACATGTATCTTCGCTTAAGAGGAAGCAGAGTATTACCGAAAATTACGTTTGTGACACCCAGCGAGTGCAATGAGCGAGGTGTATATTCTCGCCCGCGAGCCACGTGACGCCGTACACATCAACCAGCATTAGCTGTTCTTAGTGTTGACCTCTTACCTTACCATCCTCGATCATTGAGTACTTATCCGTCCTATCCATAGAACAACAGATTCTTTGCCTTTAACCCACCCTCCTCGGGCGAGAGAACTTTGTGGAGCTGCATGTTCCTCCCGGCCGCCGCTACTCACCTCTCTTGCGAGTGACGACGAGGGGTTCTACAAGGGCCGAGTAAGCACCTGGACCTATGTACGACTCTCGAGGCTCGAACCACACTGGACAATAGACGAAAGCTTGAGCGCTATTACTATCGATTATTGACCCGCCAATACGCACATAATTACAGGATAATATTCGCTTTCACAGATAGAAGTAGATGCGACAGAATAGAAGCCCCTAGTGTCACAATAAGATTTCATCTGATACTTTTGTTCGTTCAGGACCGCAGGTGGTGATCTTCAGAGCGATGGCCTGCTCGCTCCGCTCGTGATAAAACTGAATCGATTCCAGAGCGGTGTGACTCAAATCTGATAATTGTTGATCACTGCAGCGAGCAGAACAACGAAATATGATGGCGTTAAACATGATTCCTGCTAATTGCAAGGCCTTGAGATACCTCGAGTCAATTTCTTACTGATATATAAACATTCCTTGTCACTCACCATGTCGGAAACTGGATATATCGTATAACTTCCCCACGCCTCCAGAATTGCACATGAAAGCATCATTATCGTATATACCGCCCCAGATTCTGCAATGACTTGAATCACTCTGCGCAAGTGCCGAGGCTGATATAATGCCATTCGGTCCAGGTATCTTTTGCTCTGCCTTTCCACACGCCATATACGCCAGATCAAAATACCTGCAGCACAGTCAGCACAGTCAGCGATGATCTGATTAATTTGCTCAACAAGGGCTTAACTTACAAGTGGTAAGTATGTTTTGGGCAGCAGTGATAGCAAATAAGGCAGTCCACAAAGAGCCCCAGAAACTGGCCCTGGCCCCAATGGCCATCATAAGTGCAACCGAGATAACACCGATATAAAGGACAAGTGATGGTATAATGGCCAGCCATTGGCGTCCACACACGACCCAGCACCTGTAGAGCTGTGTATCCAAAGAATGTATGTATACGGCAACATAGTTCATATTGTTCATAAGAACCATACCAGGACGAAGTCACTAACGAGAATAGCCATGACTTGATTGACAGACTATTCTGGGATTACATGGATTGACTCGAATAAGATGAATTTAGCTGCGCACACGAGCGATATTGATCCAACCCTCCAAATTCGAGAGTGTCCCTGTCGCATCCTTTGATCCAAGAAACGCCTGGAAATTGTGTAGAATCCCAATGATTACGTCAAATGTGCAAATGACAAATAATGCCACTGCTACGATGAGCATAACCCAGTGGATTTCTTGCGCACGAAGCCACCGCTCCCCCCGGCCATTTCCTGTGAGGAAGAGGGCAGGAAGTCCGACACAACAAGTCGCTAAGTAAATGCCGTAGAATGCTGCCTCACAAAAATCGCCAGCCAGCTGTGCTACTGTGAGTGGAACGCTAGGTTGGGCATCCATGGTGGGAGGGGTTGATGGGTACTAAATTCTGGGGAGAGGGTAAGTATAAAAGTGCTAGAGTAATCATCTAGGGGTAACTGTCATGTTCAATACTGATGTTACTTAGAATAAGCTGAGAATCTGTCTACACCGGGAGATCAGTACTCCATTAGGCGCCGTTTGTCACGGATTCGGATATATTTGATGAATATCATACACCTCCCCCAGCCACTCTCTCCTGGTGGCCAAGTTGGGCGCCGAACATACATATAATAAATATACACGAACTCTGGCCTCGGGAGTGTGGGCCGAGGGGGGTTGGGCTAAGTAGTGCCCAAGTCCCCCGGGCGGTGAAGTCGAGGAGGAACGCGGCGGGTCACCCACAACGCGTCCTCAGTGGATCACCTGAGCCAGAGTTCAGCAGAAAAAGGGTGGGATGGTGCCTTTTTAATAAAGCAAAGATCGAGGCGGGGGCTCAGACCGGAGCGGATAAGATCGGGGCAGGAAATCTCGACAAGAGAGAGAGTTCCAATTTCTGCCAAGTGACGACTGGCCTAGACGAGAATTCGTACCTCTCTCGTGCCTCAATAGGTGTACCAAACATATAGGGCCATTTATGCCCTACGGTCAGTAGCTTCGTCGTCGACTTGGGCAACTTGGGGGCAGCAGTTCGCCGCGCAAAGTGAATGATATCGCACGGCCCATCCTCATATACATCTTCGAATTTTTACTCCTACCATGAAAGAGATGTCTCGTATTCCATCTGAATAGACAAGGGTGACCACGGAGCCATTTACCCTTCATGAGTGTTCCCTCGTGAAAAGTAACAACCCAATCATCTCGGTAGAGATCCTCAACTTGACGACCCTATTCCCGATTTCTTCACCCCGAAAGAAGTAGGCGCGGCGGGAACTGTGCTTCGGGCGCTAGTGCGACAGGGGAGTTGGATCAACAATCACACACATACTAATTCTCGATTGTTGCCTATACGATGAGTGCACGTATTCTGAATATTGGATTCAAGGTGACGCATTCTATTTTTAGATCAGCATCCCGACGCGAGTGGCTGGCTGTCCCAGCCATGCGTTCACCCGCAGTGTGGCGTAGAAGAGAAGGGTATGGGCGTGCCTTAATTGCACCGACCTTGTAGGAAAAGAACTTGACGACATGCGGAAAACTTAACTTTGGGTTCGCTCGAGCTTATTATAATGGGACCATTCTTGACGTAGCGCTGGTACAATGACGTGTGATCAATGTAAATGACTATAAGACTTGTTGAGGGCGGTCATGGTTGATTAGGTTGTACCAGACTGACGGGCGCCAAGAGACCCGAAGCAACCTGGTTGAAACATAGATGGTCTATATCTTCTAGCTAATCATGGTCGTGCGCGTTGGTTCTATCCTATCATAAGATCGCATTCTAGGCAGCCTGATCATAGAATCATATCGTCTTCATCTGAAAAGTCCCGTCTGGGGAAGAAGTCCGGCAAAAATGAAAGCGTCATGGGTAAAATCAGTACGACAGATTGCGTGTTCTGAGTGATTCACGATAATTACAGGACCGATCGATTTGTTCGCGTTGGCTCGATAAAATATCGGTAGTCCGGTAGTCGTATTTCGTAAATTTGATCAAGAAGGTTGTCGATAGTGACACCGCTGTACGCAGCGGTGATATTGATGTGCCGAGGGAGGTTGCGGTGCCAGAGGCGGAGCTCGGGGAGGGTCGGTTGCGAACCAATAGAAGTCGTGCAGCGCGGGACTCGTCGAGCAACAGGCAGAGGAAAGTGGTGGTCTTGAGAGGTCGTACACGGAGATTGTAACACACTGTTGGGGGCCTTTTGGATTTATGGCGTAGAAGAGTGTTGAGGTGGACTTGATCTGGATAGTGATGATGAGCAAGTCGGCTGATGTAAGAGGTGAAGGGACGGGCCTTGAACTCGTGAAATGAAGAGACATCTGAGTGGACAAGAGCCGCATTTGTGTGGATAATTTTGTTATTAGTAGTCGGACCTTGTTGGAGGTTTCTGGGACCAGGAGGACGTTCCCTGGATGGGGCAAAAGTGAGTTGGTTCTCCTTGTTATCAGACGGGGATAGCTAAATATAGCGCAGTGGTATCCATAACCCACTCACTCGCCTTCAAAAGTGACTCTGCCAGGCGGGGGCATCGAGGATGCTAAAGTAGCCGTCGCTGGCAGAGGCTCATACTCGCGTTACTCATCACCATTTAGCTCTCAGGGTTTTACGCATCACAGGCTCAAGTGCTCACCACGCATGCTCCTCGGTAAGATCGAGTGAACCTCATCATGTGGAACCTCTTCGAGTCCTGCCACTCAAAGTATGGTACATACCCGTCCCTTCCATGTACTACTGGCAATAATTGTCATCCACAGCTCAAAGCAAAGGAGGGAGGATCTGCGTTCCATTCACGCCATATCCATCTCTTGCATTGTTCACCACTGTTGCACGATCAGTTCTGCTGACGGCGTTTTTTGCGTCCTCTTCCTTAAAGCTGCACTCAGACCCTCCATAGGACCTTCGCGATATGCAGTTCTCTGTTGTGCGCATCTCCATCTCCGGCCCCCAAGATCCTGATGGTTAGACCGGAGATACTCTTGGATGGATTGCTGATGTTGGCTTAGACCCCGGTATCAAGGTAAGTTGCTCCTTCACCTTACTCGATCGCAACCCCCTAATATAGGCCTGGAACCCCCCCCCCCTTATGTACATACTCAACAAGCCTACCCTCTACACCTCATATCATGTCCGCTGCGTTCTGTAGCGTTCAGGTTATGAATGTGAATTAGCTATCGCCGTCATACCCTCTCAGGTCAATCATCTTTCTGGGACACCCCTCTCAGGTGGCATCCCGAGTCCCATTGGAAGCACTCTTGGCCTTGGTCCTATGTCCAAGAACTTCCCCATAGAACCTAAATTTTCGATGAAAGAGTGCAAACCCATAGCCAATCAGTCAGGCGCCATCTTGTAGAAGGAGCTAGATACCAAAGTGGTCTCTCACTGGCACATCGGTTGAAGGCGGCGTTGTCGGTGCGTCGCGTTATTATCCGACTTGACGCCCATTTAATCCCATGTTCAGACCCCACCTCAAAATATAGAGGGGACTCTCACTTAGGTCAACACGAGAAGTACCTTCAAGCCTCTCGCCGCCGTACCCCCTGCCTGGACGACGTGGACCCCCCTCATGGCGCCCTCACCTTTGTGTCACCGATAATGTTCGGGGTTCTACGTTATGATATCTGCCTGAACTGCGTCCTCACTGGACCATTTCTCATGAACATCCCACTAGGCTAAACTAGGAGCATATTGTCACCAAGGCGTTTGTCAAAGAAATTACCGACCCTTCCTTCCGACCCAGGACCCAGAATTTGGGGATATTATCTTCAACCCATATCCACCTCGGGGCGGACGCTTTCAGAAAACTCGCGTCCGCATATGTCACCGGTAAAGATGATCTTCCTGCTTTGTGTGCGAAAAACATGCCGGTGCATCTTCCGCTGCCAACCTCAAGGGT
>MU151155.1:24643-57862 GCA_015584085.1 Macrolepiota fuliginosa MF-IS2 | reverse complement strand
TTAGCAGCCATTTAGGATCAAAGCCTATTCACGAGAAATCATACTGAGTGCCTCCTCAATAGGCCAACCATTTGCATTCATCCCCTATTGAGCATTACTCAATAGTTTTCCTCACTACCCTCACCAAATCCCCAACCACCTCTTCTAACTACTTGATTATTTCTCCCCACACACTCGCATAGCGAGCCATTGTATTGGGTAGTGTGTCGCGAGACCATTATGCATTTATTGTGATATTTTAATATATTTCTACACCCAACCCTTACACACACAATAGTGGGGTCCCCTTTCCGAATGTTACAGAAGAAAACCAGTCTCGGCAGCACCCATGATCAGTTGTCATGTTCCATAGCACCTATGTGCCTTTCTGATCATGTCTTCACAATGAGGGATCACGATTCTTGGGCAAAGGAATGTCAATCAATAATGTCTTCATGGAGAGCAAGAGCTGCGCTTCTTCATGGGGGGTTTGCGTGGAGAGTCACCCTTCAACATATTGGCATGAGTGAAGCAATCTGGGGCCCATCAGGTATCTATACACAGACAAAGCATAACTTCTCTGCGAGTGACAGCAAGAGAAACAAGTATGTGGATGATGAGCTCATGGATGATGAGCTTGATGTTCTGTGTGGCATCTATAAAAGCTTTATGGGTAGGTAATATTTTACTTTTGTCTTTGGGACAACTTATGGATGCTCTATTTAACAGGTGTTGGGAATAATATGGTAAAATTATCCTGGTACCCCCTTGTCTCCACATTCCAAGGCAGTGGTGAAAACAATGGCTGATGGTTGCCCCATCTCGAGGACATGTACAAGAAATGCAAAGGCTCACTCCTCAACGACAATGTTGAGACTAACCTCCGAATTCCTGTCAGCGCCACAAAATGGCAGGACAAGTTACAGGGCTTTGCAGACACAAGGCGCACATTGAAGGCTGTTGAGTTATGGTCCATATCATTCTTGCAACAACATTTGTCCAACATGGCATAGATGTTTGTCTTTGGGATCTTTTCTAGTTGGTATTGATGTCAGATTATTGTGTCTTGTAATATGGATGGAATTTGAAGTGTATATACATCACTGCTAACTGAGTCTCAGCTCAACACAGTTGATACAATCATTTTGAATTGATCTGATCACAAGCTCAAGCGGGTGTTCTATCAGGGTGCCATATCATGGGCATGCTTACAGAAGATTGCATCTGAGATATAATTTTTATCCTAATCAGGAGTACAGACCAGTTTCCAGAGTCCCTCTACTGCCAGACAATTGCTGTCTCGGATATCCCTGGTGCATCATTCCAGGTTACCATTTTAGGTAAGATCTTGAAGCATTCCCTTCCGGCTCACCATACTTCTTGCATCTCCTGAGAGGTCTGAGAATTTAATTCTCAAATATTTGTATTGCATTGCCATATTTCAAAGCAAGTGGCAAGAGACCTGGATACCTAGGGTCTTTCCATATTTAGTAGTACATCCTATATATGGAAATTTGGCGAAATCTGTGGTTGGCCGAAATGAAAACTCTTTCACTTTTGAGAATTTCAAAAATTGGTCTTAGCATTTTGATCCCCTTGGTAAACTGAGCATTTTGCCAAGAGGGATAAGAAAAAGGACAAATTTTGACTGCCTGAGGAACTTGTTCAAAAGTTCTGGTCTCTAGGGGCCCTGCACCATACAATAACTAAGCAGCAAGGAGGCACAGCCCATCCTCAAGTCAGGTGTCTCTGGTAGCACATGATGCTGAGCCTCTCACCAACTTCATTGACTTTCCCAGACTTCAGCCATACCATATTTGGACAAAGTTGTGACTCAACTCGAAAGTTGGCAACTGGTCCAGCACTGATGCAAGTCACATGAAGTCATGCAATGGCTTATCATTGTGCAGTGTGGACTTTGGTTGGGAAAAACCATTGTTAATCTCCACTAAGCAAAATGAAGAAAGCCCCTAATAATACATGTTCCATGACATGTCACATTGTTCCTCCTAGCCCACAAGCACCCATGCAGTCCTCATCAACACAATGTCCTTTGACCTTAGTGCATTCTCATCTGCACCATTTACTCTGTCCAGTGTATCATCTCATTCAGGGTGTCAGTGCCTTGCCCTGGACAATATTACTTCCACCATGGGTTGGAGTTGTTGGGGCTGTGCATTAAATACTATCTGCCTCCAAGTGGTCTTGTCACTATGGATTTGCACTACTTGATGGTGGTCCATACACAACCAAAAATGAAATGGGTTATGATGTTCAAAGCTGATAAGGCCTTAGCCAGGTCCAACATGCGGTGAAAGTTCGACAAGTAACCAGACATACCTTGTTGAGGACTTGTTCAACCTGTGACAGATTGATTTGGATGTCCTCATTTTTTCTCATTGCATCATGGAAACGCTGCTTCTTGTGGGTGAACCGATCACGAACATCATCACCTCCATCCTCGCTTGAAGGCCCATCTGCACCAAGCTCTTGTACGATTTGTTGGCATGTCGGCCGCTCTCCAGGATTCCCAGCCCAACATCTGTGCATCAAGTTCCTTCTAGGCTTGTGTGCCCATTGGCTTGCATCCAGTACCACAGGCAAAACTCCTTTCATCAATTTATGGATAATCTGAGCATTGCCTGAGCACTCATTGAAAGGCAACAAGCCTGTGAATATCTGTTGACGGGTTGACATGTAATTCTGTATATAAAGAAAGCAATAGATGAGCGTACCTCATAAAATACACACCCCATGGCCCATACATCACTCTCCTTGGTCAATTGAGGGTCATCTTCAAACAGTTCTGGAGCAGCCCAGTGGTAAGTACATCTGAAAGTGGCAGTGGTTGTGACCTTGGATGAAAACATTTTGTCTGCCTGGATAAGTGACAGCCCGAAATCAGCAATACAGTCTCTTCCCATGCTGTTCACAAGGATATTTGCCTATTATTTTTTTCAGCTCTCAGGAGAAGGCTTGTAGAGATATAAATAGTATGACATACCCCTTTGAGATTGCTGTGGATGATGTTCTTGTTGTGTAGGTACTCAAGACCATGGGCAACATCATAAGTCTTGGGTGGGATGTGTGTAGATAAGCAGTAATTGCTGAAAAACAGGTGCAGCTTACAAGAAGTCTACGAGGTATAGAGCTATGGTTCCTCAAATAAGTGACAATGTTGCCATTCTCCATCCAAGGAGATACAAGGCATATCTGCTTGAGGGGTCCGTTGCCAAGGTAGCAAATGCCGTAAAATGGTAATATATTTGGATGCTCAGCCTGGTCCCATAGGATCATCTCCTTCGAATAGCGCTAACTCGGCGTCAGCTTAAAAGGGAAAAATCAGCCAGGGGTAAATGCACTCTGAGGAACCTGTCTTTACTATCCTCATAAACACGCAAAACCCTCAGACACAGGTATTGTCCACCATAGTATTCCCTATAAACATCACAGAATCCACTAGACTCAACTGCCACTGGTCATTGGACAGGGACCACATCTTTGAGCACATAGTGCTGTGGATATAGTACAGATGCTTTTGAAAGCTTGTAAAGCATGAAAAGCACATGGTCCCATTCCTCAGAGTCAGGGGACTTTGGCTCAAGGAGCACCTAGGAGGAAGGGGGATTGGTGTCTTTTTGTTGCGACAATATGCATATTATACTGACCAAATACAAGAAGTCAATTAAGAGTTGTGCATCTCCACCTT
Source organism: Macrolepiota fuliginosa MF-IS2 (assembly GCA_015584085.1). Taxonomy (NCBI): domain Eukaryota; kingdom Fungi; phylum Basidiomycota; class Agaricomycetes; order Agaricales; family Agaricaceae; genus Macrolepiota; species Macrolepiota fuliginosa. Next base: position 54,174 of record MU151155.1, on the reverse strand, counting down.
CTAGAACCTCCAAGGCTTTCACTTTCTGTCTTTTCTGTAGGGTATCTGAAAGCAATTCAATGAGGTACTGGGGCATTCGAGCTGGAGGAATATTTGTGTTCTGCATTTCAACTGGCAGACAGTCAGGACTGTTAAGTAAAGTTGGCAGAGTGTATACCTTGTTCAGTGTCAATGAAGAGCACTATGCATCTGTCTGCTGCTAGAAAATCCTCTTGAGACAACAAATCTTGGAGATGCAGCTCAGGACAACTGGAGATCATCCAGTGGAGTGGAGAATTCAGGATCTCCCGTACACACTCGTGAACAAGCTCAAGCAGCTCACACTGCACCATCTCACCTGCACACTCATCTAATCCATCCAGGACCACCACAGATTGTTGAATAAAGTATGGCTCTAGTACAAGCTGTTGAAAGGGTTTAACTATGAGTTCTCTGAATTGCACCCGAAAGACCCTTTCAAGGATTGTTGGGTTGGTAGAAAGGCATTCAGTAATGATGTTGTTATATCCAGGGTATGTAAGTGCAAGCTGGTAAACCAGTGTCAGAACAATTCCATTGGGGTCATTCCTGTGTTTTTTTGCAGAGAAAAAGAGAGGTGCCTAAATGATCTGATGCCTTGAGTTTTTCAGCCACAGTCTGTGTGACAGAAGTTTTGCCAACACTTGCAGGACCCAGGACCAGCAGCATTTTGTGAAGCTCTGAAAGATCATCAGCCCAATTGGAAAGATAGTCTCTCAGATCCTTGTGAGTGCCAGGATGGCAATGAGGTGGTGGATCACAAGCAGCTGAATCCACCTCTGCACCAACCATCCTTTTTTGACAAAGGAGCTCAAGAGCTGGTCTTGTTACCCTGTGATTCAGCCTGCCTGTGAAGGTATTGATGTTAGTTAAACACTTGACAGTGAAAAGGTAAGAAGAGTGAACCAAGAAGGGCCCAGGGAGGTGTATTTGGAAGGGATATGTGAGGTAGCTGTTGTAAAAGTGATACACGTGACTAGATCATGTGATACATATCACGAGGTCACTATCAGGTGATCCTACGTCATGGACAGAATGTTCTAGATAGATCTTAAATAGATCCTTCCATTCCTTTCCTTTCTATTCTAGACTATCTATTGACAGTATGCAGCATTGTATGACTCATGCATAGTCACAGTCCCTTCTAGAATTAGATATTATTATACTCTCTAAGTAGTATATAAAGGGCATGTAAATGGCTGTAATAATCATCAGATTAACATCTGGTACTTAGCTCTAAGTTGCTCTCAACTCACTTAAGCTCTTCCAACTCAACACCTAGGTTTACTAACCTTTCAACTATTATCAAGTAAGTAGTAGTGTTGTTTAGTGGAGTATCGCTGTGTAGTGTAGTTGCTCTATAGGAGCATGACATATATTTACAACAAGGTCATGCTCAAAAGAAATGCATATCACTTTTCCAGTTTCCCTCACAATTTCACTTCCACTCTTTTATTTTACAACATGTCATTACCCTACTTCCATTTAGTACTTATATAGCTAATAGTCTACATAATTTTTGAATGGAATAGTGTTAATTTCATACAGGTGGGAAGATTGTTATGGGTGCTGAAGAGCACATACTCATCCCTCCCAGTCAACAACTTGTTCTTATGATCTCAGGCCACACATCCAACTATAGAGTCACTCCCCTCCCTCCTATATACAATGACATCCATATAAATGAAATCCTCCATCTAGTAATGTTGTCTTCCCCCTACAATCATATGGTAGGAGATGGAGAAGTCCTCCTCACCTTCACTACCAACTGGGCTGCCTCTATATCACAAGGATAGTGCTCCTATCCCCCCACCAACTCCTGCACCACATGGCTCCACCCCTATATGATCAACCCAGCCAAAGACCTTCCCAGGATACTTCTTAAGATGATGGATGATGGAGAATATGCTCATCACCACCCCTCCCAACCATACCTTCAAGATATCATTCAAGAGGACATCCTAGCATTGTCAGGATATTGTCCAACATATTCCTCATCATCATCCTTTTCATCCACAGCATCATCATCTTTATCATCATCAACATCACCCTCCAAACATTCTAGTGGTCTGCAATCTTCATCCACCTCCTCCACTTCAGCAGAACAATCCACCATCAACTCAGACATGGACTCAGATTAGGCAGGATTGTTCCATAGCCTTCTGGACTATTCCCCTATGTAGATGAATACTATGGACAGTTCAGCCTTTTTCAACTTAAAACATAATACTAGATTATTGGAGAAGTGAACTACTGATACAGGGTAGCTAATCTACATCTTTGAAAAGTGAAACATGCCAGGCTGAACATTTAATATCCAAATTATAACCAATCCTCATTGTGACTGTTAGTCATGTCTCATCAACTTGTTCATACTACCTCGGCCCTTGATTGTGGCATATACACTAGAACCCAACACACACCACACCAAAGCCGCCGCTGACGAGTAGAATGAGGATAATAAAGGGAGGGCAAGGGGAAAAATAAAACGAGAAGAACAGGAGATACTGTATATATATAACCCAGTCCCTCCCTGATTAACACAACATAACCAAAAGAGAGAAAGCTCCAATTAAGGAATCGGATTTTTTTGTTGGTGACTTTGGTCTTTAAGCTCCCTGTTTTGTGACGTTTCAAATGGGATATATATACGAAGAAAAGGAGCGACTAGAAGGCAGTGGGGTAATAAGTGAGGGTGTCAGCGTCAACTGGCACCAGACCTTGACCCAACTCGACACCCTTCACGCTTTCTTCGACAACATAGGATGGAGCAGCTGCTCATGTAGTGCTTTTCCAGCAGCGACCTGCGCAGATGTAATATCCCCATCAACAACGATCATTCGTAGAAATGCAAAAGCGTACCATAGGGAACACATGCTCATTTTTCTCCACAATGCACTCCATCACCACTGGCTTGCTATTATCGTACTCCAAAAACTCCTTCATCTTCTCCGGCAGTTCTTCCGAGTTATGACACCGGATGGCGTGGACGCCCATGGCCTGGGCGAGGAGGACAAAGTCGGGATTAGTCATTGCGGTGTGGGAGTAGCGTTTCTCATAGAAGAGGTCTACAAAGAATTGCTTAGTACGCAACGGTTGAAATAATAGTGACGAGTAACGTACCTTGCCACTGCAACACCATCCCTTGGAATTCGTTGTTCAAGATAAGAGCCTTGACTCCGATACCATACTGCGAAGCAGTAGCAAGCTCCATCGCGGTCATACTGAATGAAGCGTCACCATCGATATCAACGACCATCTTTTTGGGCGCTGCGACTTTGGCACCAATAGCAGCTGGCAAACCAAAGCCCATAGTCTACAGAACAGCAAGATCGGAAAACTTCTCATTAAAAATCGTATAAGAAAGAAAACTCACCCCGAGACCACCCGAGGTAACCATCGACCTCGGATGCTTCCACCTATAATGCTGCGCAGCCCACATCTGATGCTGCCCAACACCAGTAGCAACAATAACCTCATCCTTCTTATCCGCACATTGTCTATCCAACTCCTCCACAACCTCCTGCGGCTTCATACTCTCCCCCTTCTTACTCTTCTCATACACAAACGGATAACTCGTCTTCCAATGCAGAATATCCTTAAACCACGCCTCTCTGGGTGCATGCTCGATCATAGGCACGAGCGCAGCCAAATTCGCCGTCACATCACCCAATATAGGGATAGAGGCATCAATAACCTTGTTCACATTCTTCGGCTGAATTTCAAAGTGGATGATTCCACCACGACCTTGTACAGCGGCGGCACGAGCGGCAGGCGCGAACGTATCAACTTTTCCAGTCACTCGGTCGTCGAAACGGGCACCGAGGGCGATGATAACGTCAGCTTGTTGCATTGCGAAGTTGGCATACGCACTTCCGTGCATACCGAGCATGTGTAGCGAGCGAGGGTCCGTTTCGTCGAAAGCGCCGAGACCTTGTAATGTCGTGCACACAGGAATATTTCCCTTCCCCACCAATTGTTTGAGGAGTTCCGGACCGTGAGGGGAGCCAAGAACACCGTTTCCGGCATAGATGACGGGTTTCTGCGCTTGGTTAATCAAAGCAGCAGCTTGTTTAATGGACCGCATGTCCGTAGGAGCCTCGAGTATCTGGAGAGGGTTGGAGGGAAGGCCGAGGTTGATGCCAGGTGTGGTGGCTTTGTAGGGGAGGGGAGTGCGAAGGATACCCGCAGTAACATCCTTGGGTAGATCAACGAGGACAGGTCCAGGTCTCCCCGAAGTCGCGATCTTGAACGCCTCATTGATGCGCCGAGGAAGTTCGTTAATATCCTTGACCATCACATTCCACTTTGTGCAGCTGCGCGAAATACCCACGACATCAGCTTCCTGGAACGCATCAGAACCAATAGCAGAGGTAGATACTTGTCCCGAAAACACGATGAGGGGAATCCCATCACTCAGCGCATCCTGCATCGGCGTAATCACATTGGTAGCTCCAGGACCGGAAGTAACAAGAACAACACCAGGCTTTCCCGACACACGGGCATATCCCTCCGCCATGTGGCCAGCACCCTGTTCATGACGAGGAAGGACAAAGTCAAAGTGTGGGGAGTTATAAATGGCATCGAACACGGGGAGGATAGCGCCACCGGGATAGCCAAAAATATGTTTGACGCCGTGCCGAAGCATCATCTCGTGGAAAATTTGGCCACCGGAGAGACCGACGAAAGTGTGATCCAGCGGAGCGTTGGGAGCGGGGCCGGGGCCGGTGATGTGGGAAGGCGGTAGGCGTACATTGCTCGCTGAGGGAATCTGTTGGAAGCCCGGCGCGGGATTGGGACGACTAGCACGGAGGTCAGCAATGTGATGGGGTAAAGAAAATATAGCAGGCGCACATGGCTGGCGCGGGAGTCGCTTTTGGGGCAGTTGTGCGGCTAATATAGCGAGCGTGCCTTGGGTTCACTGGTACGCGGATTCGAGCAGCAGGAAGAGCCATCGTCGTCGTTCTATCCGACAGTGTCCAGAGGAAAGAACAACTTTTTAATTGACTCAAACCCAATCACCGATGTTCCATCGGCCGACACCATAGTCACGTGAGTTAACTTGAATTCTAAGTTTAGCAATTACACTCAACACGTTGCAAATAATTTGCGCTTCCGGAATAACCTATATGCACATCCTCACTTGCTCTAATCTCAAACTCTAGCGATAGTCTAATCCATAGCATATTCCATTAGGTCCTTATGACATCATAGAATGAATAGCATTAATGTAAGGTCTATATAGGGGTGTATAAATCAAGGACTCATGACTTGTCCTTGAAAATCTTTTGAATGGCACTCGTCGAGTAGGACTTGGGCCGTTCCAGAGCTGGTCACGACATCAGTAGATGAACAAAGAGGGCCAAGATAAAACAGGACGTACGAGCACCAAGAGCACGATCCCAGATGAGCTGGGCAGCAACACCAAAGGCACGGGAGACACCAAAGAGGACAGTGTAGTACTGCATTTGAGTGAGACCATAGTGGGTGAGGAGGGCACCAGAGTGGGCATCAACGTTCGGCCACGGGTTCTTGGCCTTGCCAGCCTGAATCGAAAATGAATACGCATATGATAAAAACTTACGGAACACATACCTCGAGAAGGATATCGGGAACAAGGTTGTAGATCTGGCCAACAAGCTTGAACATCTTGTCCTCAGGGAGGTGCTTGAGGGCAAACTCGCGCTGAGCAGTGTAGCGAGGATCGGTCTTCCTCAACACAGCGTGACCGTAGCCGGGAACAACCTGACCACCCTTGAGAGTGGACCAGATGTACTCCTTGACCGCCTCGTCGGTGGGCTCCTCACCAATCTTGGACTGCATCTTGCGAAGCCAGACGAGAACTTCCTGGTTGGCGAGACCGTGGAGAGGACCAGCGAGACCGTTGAGGGCGGCACCATAAGCAAGGAAGGGATCCGAGAGGGCAGAGCCGACGAGCTTGCCAGTGTGAGCCGAGACATTACCACCCTCGTGATCACTGAAGCAGGAGGTTAATGGACCGGACGAGGCTTAAAAGAACAAACGAACCTGTGGATAGTGATATAAAGACGGAGGAGTTCGACGAAGGCTGGGTTCTCGCCAAAGCCTAGGAGGTTGGCAAGATTCCAAGAGTAATCCTTGGTCGCGTCAATAGCGGGTAGCTTTCCACCGCCATAAACATTGCGGTAAATGCGACCGGCGATGTTGGGAAGCTTGGCAATGAGGTCCATGGAATCCTCAAAGGTAGGTCCCCAGTACTCCTTCTTGGAGATACCCTCTTGGTATGCCTTGGCAAAGGCCGAGTTGTGGTTGAGCTGGATTGGTCAAATGGATGAGTACGTGGCAAGACGCATGAGGGTGTATACTGACGGCAGTGACGGCCAAACTAAACTGGCTCATGGGGTGGAGGGTCGGGGGGCATCGGTCAAGGATCTCCTCAACAAACTCGGGAATAGCAGCACGGGCGGCCCAGTCCTTGGAGAGCTCGGCGACTTGTTCCTGGGTGGGAATCTCTCCGGTAACCAAGAGCCAAAAGAGACCTTCGGGAAGAGGCTCCTGGCCGCCGGGGGCCTTTGGTAGGGCCTTTTGGATGTCGGGAATAGTTTTTCCACGGAAACGAATACCCTCCTCTGAGAAAAATAATATGGCATGGGAATTAGGAAGGGACGAAGGAATCGATCATCTGACGCACCGGCATCCAAAACAGATCCATCCCAAATCAGGGCAGGAAGACCACGCATGCCACTGTACAACTGACGTCAGAAGAAGACCACGTCAAAGGGGAAAAATGCTTGCCCATATAGCTGGTCGACGAGGACGGGACCAAATGCTTTTTTGCCATGCTCAGCACGAGTGGCCTTGACCTGAAGAGGTTATTAGTAAACAGCGGTTGGTGGAAAGAAGGGCAAGACGGACGTTCTCTATTTCTGCGGGGATAAGCTCTGCGAGGCGCTCTTTGAGGGTAACTGGTCGAGCTGTAGAAGAGAAGCGCAGACCAGCGGCGCGGAGGGCCGAGGGGCGGGACTAGAAGAATAAGTGGCTGATAGGGGACGGAGCGATGAACAACATACGGAATTGAGGAGAGCGCGGGTAAAGGACATGGCAGAAGGAAAGAGATGCGTGCTCGTATTTTCACCGGGTGGGCTTTAAGTCGGTGGGCAATCCCGGAAAACAGGGATCACGTGATTGCTGATCCGGTGAAAGGGCGAGATGTCCGATTCTTAGTATAGCCATGGCGCTCTTGCCGCAGAAAAAACACTATCGCCAGCGGGCACACGCTAACCCGTTCTCGGACCATTCCCTCGACTACCCGGCTGCACCAGAACTCATTGACTGGACAGCACACTATCCAGAGGGCCAGGCAGCACCCCAGTGGGTAGACATCGGATGTGGATTCGGAGGGCTGCTGGTTGAACTGGGCCCGCGATTCCCGGATGTGCGGATGGTGGGCCTAGAGATCCGTGTGCAGGTAACGGAGTACGTCAGGGATCGGATTACTGCCCTCCGAGTCCAGGACAGCGCCTACAACAATATATCCGTTCTGCGCGCTAATGCCATGAAGTTTCTGCCAAACCTGTTCGCTAAACACTCCCTCTCGGCTCTCTTCTTCCTCTTCCCTGATCCCCATTTTAAATCTCGTAAACACAAAGCTCGCATCATCTCCCCAACCCTGCTTGCAGAGTACGCCTACGTCCTCCGCCCAGGGGGCATCGTCTACACCATCACAGACGTCAAGGACCTCCACGAATGGATGGCCACCCACCTTGCAAACTTTCCCCTCTTCGAGCCCGTCGACGAACACACTCTTCGCACAGAAGGTCACGGCCCTGTCATCGATGCCGTCTACACTAGCACCGAGGAGGGTAAAAAAGTTCAACGCAACAATGGTGACAAATGGCTTGCATGTTTTCGCCGCATCGACCAGCCTTCCCGATGAATGGAAAAAAAAATTCTATAGCTCGTTCATTTGTTCATCTCCATCCCTGTCTACACCACTTCCTCGGCTCCCCATCGCATTCACCAACGTACTCGTCCGGCCCATCACCGCCTTTTTCATCTCCTTATGCAATACCTTCCCTGCCTCTCCCGCCAACCTAAATATCTCCTCAAACCGCTCCACATGCAGCCGCGTCTCCATCGTCACCAATGCCACCTTTCCAGTCTTTGGCATCATCGCCACCGTTACGTGTGGCACATCGTTCTCCTCCAGTGTCGTAAGATCCAGAAGCGCCGACGTCGAATGCACTCCTCCTGTCACTGCACACACAAAATCCGCCATTGGAATTCCCGCGTTCGTTAGCGCCAATGTCGTCCCATTGATACACGCCTGTAATAGACCCCCATCCTGTTGTAGCACCGTAATATACACATCGATTTGTGAACGAGGATAAAGCGTCGTTTGCACTACCGGCTCAAATGTTGATTTGATTGTCGATCCTATTTCAAGAATCCGTCTACTCCCGTTACCCGACTCTCCAATCAGCCGACAAACATAAAAACTTACTTGTCTCCCCGCGACCTCTTCCGACGCTCTCCCGTACTAAACGCTGCCACATTCACCTCCACATTGATATTCGCCCGGTCATGTATCGTCTGCGACCGCATTTTCGCCTCACGGGGTCCAAACACCGACACAAGCACCTGCGTGAGCCCATGTGTGATCACCGCTGAGCCATCCGCCTGTCCTTGTTGCGCCAGGTTGATTGTTATATCGCGTAGTTCAAACTGACGTCTCCCATCAGAGCGATATCCTCCATCGTTTAGGATTTCCACACGCGAACCCTATGATTGATGAATGGTTAGGAGAAGTCTGAAAAATGAAGCCAAGAGACAGACCATGGACGTGGTCAGACAAAAAGGGTTAAAGCTTAATTTATTTGTATTTGCCTTCTCATCTTATCACCACCATGGCCGCAGTCCTCGAGAACCCCGCTCTGCCCAGGTCGATACTCGACACCGACCTGTACAAAGTATGGATGGCTTCATCGTATTAATATATATATCCTTAAACTCGCAACTGTTTTAGTTGACGATGCAACAAGCCGTCTTACGTCACTTCCCTGATGTTCAAGCAACATATCGCTTCACAAACCGCAACAAAAACATAACATTTTCCCGTCAATTCGTAGACAAATACCGGGCATCCGTCTCCCGTCAGTACTTCCTCCAAAATTTAAAGCTAGCGCTCACGAATACTTCAACCAGTCTTTACGGATATCATCCTGACTCCCGATGAACGAGCATGGCTAGAATCAAAATGCCCGTACTTTACTAAAGACTATCTGGACTACCTCTCATCCTTCCGTTTCAAACCAGAACAGGTCCATATAAATTTCGTCCCAACCTCGGAGGACGGTCTCGCAGGTCAAGTCGAGATTTCAACCTCCGGTTCTTGGGTCGAAACAATCCTCTGGGAAGTACCCCTCCTGGCCATCCTCAGCGAAACCTACTTCCTGGTTGATGACACCGACTGGACCTACGATGGCCAAGAAGGTACTAACCACAAACAAACTCCAGGTTTGAACCCCATCTAACAAGCCCCTAGAACTCGCATATACCAAGGGCAAGACACTATACGACGCCGGTTGTTGGTTGAGCGAATTTGGCACCAGGCGAAGAAGGTCCTCCCAGGCCCAAGATATCGTCATGCAAGGTCTCATCCGGGCATCCAAAGATAACACAAACCCCCAGGGCCGGTTGAGCGGGACGAGCAATGTATGTCTTGGCATGTGCGTCTATAATTATCGATTGAAGCAAATCCTCAGGTTCACCTGGCACATAAATACGATCTCGCGCCGATCGGAACGATTGCACAGTGAGATCTCCTTTTGCACTCGTATACGCTGACTAATGATCACTCATGTAGTGAATGGTTTATGGGCGTGCGTAGCTGTCTTTTTCTGCTGACTGTTGGTCTGAGTTATGTAGATCGGAGCACTGCAGGGATATGAGCACGTCAACGACATCTCGCTCCAACTCTGGGAAGAGGCCTATCCAAATACCCCCGCACTCCTCATTGCGCTTACGGACACATTTTCGACGGATGCATTCTTCAACGTACGTTTACTTTCTATAATTATCCGCCCCCCACCCTTATGAAAGTATCCAGGAAATTTCCAAGAACCCAGCGCGCGCTATTAAGTGGACTGGCCTTCGCCAGGACTCTGGTGACCCACTGCTATTCGCACCTAAAGTAAAGGAGACATACGACAAGATAGGAATAGAAGGCCGCGACAAGCTGGTTATCTATTCTGATTCTCTGAACGTTGATAAAGCTCTAAAGATCAAGCGTCAATGTGACGAACTTGGATTCAAAAAAGGTCTGTCTCCCCTGTATATATTGTATCACTCGATGTCTAATATAGGTTCAGTATCCTTCGGCATCGGCACGTTCCTTACTAACGACTTCCGCACCGTCTCGAGTGGACTCAAGGAAACGAGCAAGGCACACAACATCGTCATCAAACTAGCTACACTAAACGGCCAACCCTGCGTCAAGATCAGCGACGATCTAGACAAGGCAAGTCCCCTACCTCCACCACAATGTAGAGGCTAACATCTCCCCTAGAACACCGGAGACAAAGACACTGTGGCACATGTAAAGCGGGTATTCAATCTCTAAGTGTAGCAGTAGTAGTAGTCACATGATGTATCAGACCGTTCCGGAAATGCTTCAGAAATCAAATCAAAGTTATCCTCAGTCATGTCAGACGCACGCGCCCTCCTCCGCGCCAAACGCCAAGAAGCCCGCATCTCCCATCCTCTCGCATCTTACAATGCCGCTGGTCAACTCAGGTGCATAATCTGTGGCACCCTTGTCAAATTTGCCTCTGCTTGGGAAGGTCACCTGGGCAGTAAAGCCCACCGAACGAACGTCGCACGAGTCAAAGAAGAGGAACGACGACGAGATGAAGCAAGAGCCAAGGAAGAAGCAGAAGAGGAACAACAGAGAAAAGAGGAGCAGCTGCAGGCTGCAGGCCATAAACGCAAAGCAGCAGACGATGACGACGAAGACTCGGATTCAACGTCAACGTCCAAGAAACAAAAGTTGGACGCCAATACTGCTTTCCCTACTGATTTCTTCTCGGATCCTTCACGCGCACCAGTAGCTGCGCGTGATTCGGACGATGAAGATGAGGAGGAAACTAGGGAACCTGCTGTACCTGCCCAACCGCCGTCTGCGATAGATCTCGAATACGAGCGGTTCCAAAAGGAATTCCTTCAAGCGCCAGACTTTCAAGAGACCTATGAACGGGCTACAGTCATGGCTGAGCCAGAGTTGGCACCAGAAGTACCTGAAGGGTTTCCCGAAGGTACCGGGGGTGCACCAGCGTCGGAGGGAAAACCCGAGCTGACAGAAGAAGAGAAGCGAGAGCAGAAGGAAACTGAGGAGAAAGAACTTATTATGGATCGTTTACTGGAGGAAGAACGGGCTCAGGAGGAGGCGGATATGAAGGTACAGATGATGAAGAATCGATTAGAAGCCTTCAAAAAACAGAGGGAAGCAGCACGAGCAGCCAAAGCAGCAAAAAAAGCGTCATAGTGAGTCGTTCTCCCGGACCAAATTACTCGATAATGATACATAAATTATGTCTAGATGCTACGCCTCGACTAGTTTCGCTTCCTCTTTCTTCTCTTCATCCGATAGACCCATCCACTTCCACCAATCCATTCCTTGCTTATGGAACATCATGAGGCCCAACATAACGGGGAGGTACCACAGACTGTGCTGGAATACAACCCTCGCCTGCTTTTCGCCCCCATACCGCCACCACTTCCATGCGGCTCTGAGGCAAATGAGATTAGGAGGCAGGGCAGTGAGGGCAAAGGCCCAAGTGGTGAGGCCAGAGAGGGGAAGGAGGACGGAGGAAATTGGAATCAGGAGGGCAGCATGTCGAAGAGATACAAGGGCGTTCTTGGCGGGATCAAGGACAGATAGCATTCGATATCCTGCTTGAGCATATGATCCACGTACAATATAAGAGAGAGCATTGAAATGAGGGAACTGCCAGCTGAAAAGCAGCATGAATAACGCAAATGGTGCGAGGGGGTTGTCAATCATGGAGGTGTCGAGGGCCGGCACGCCTGACGAAAGGAAGTCGGGAAGGAAAAGATGAACAGGGTAATCGGAGCTGGGCCATAGCTTGCCTCCGCAGGCTGTCCAGCCCATGAGGGGCGGGACGGCACCAACGACAGCGCCAACCCAGGTATTCCACACTGAGCGGCGTTTCATCCATGTGTACGCGCCTGCATAAAGCGCGACATTCGCCGCGCCAAGAATAGCGGTGGTAGGATTGACCATTGTCCAGAGCAGAGCGGGGCCAGCTATGCCCGTGGCCACCGCAAAGGCAGCCGTGTGCGTAGGAGAAATAGCTCTGCGACACAGAGGGCGGTTCCGCGTTCTCGCCATTTGTGCATCGAACGGAACTTCTTGGAGCTGGTTTAGCGAGTTGGCCGACGCTGAGCAGAGTGCTGTGCCCACGGCAGTCGACAGGAGAATCGGTACCGTCGTCGGGAGTGGCGATAATGCTACACCGGACATTGCGGTAAGCACATTGAGAACGGTGAGGCGGGACTTGGAAAGCTCCAGATAGACCTTGACGAGACGACTGGGAGAAAGAGCATCGACCTTTTTGTAGGCAGATACTGGAAGAGCAATCTGGGGGTCATTGAAGAGTTTTTTGTCAAGCCATTGAGTGTTGTGGAAGAAGAAAGAAGAGAACACAGCACTGGCTCTGCGCGGGGCAGCCGCTCTGGCAATGGCGATCATGAGTGAGGTTGTTTCTCTGATAATTATTTATTTTGCATGATAACTATGCAGTATTCCCACGCATAACCTATTTCATATTGATTATTTATTTATTTATCCTGCGCGGTGTTCCCACGCGATAGTTTGCTCTCGCGCCTGCCCGTGCTGTCATCTCTACAATGCCCGGCACACATCTCCTCCCCCCGAATCTCCTCAAGCTCTTTGCTCCCCGACCGCCTCTCCCATATTCCCGCCCGGTCGACAGGGACATCGACCGCGTCAGGAAAAAGGATGTAACAGGCGTCGGCCAGATTCTTGCAAAGCTCAAGGAAGAAACAACCAACAACCTCTTCAATGCCGCAAATTCAGAGTCAATGGATACTATGGAAGAGGGCGAAGAGCCTGTATTCACACTTGCAGAAGAAGTGAAGCGTCAGCTACGCAGAGAACAACGCAAGGCAAGAAAAGAAGAAGATTTTAAGAAGGCCAAGGAGAACTGTATGCACAGCTCTCACACCACACGACTCGTGACTCACCCCTTCTACAGACAAACCTGCAGACGACCCAGAGGCCATTGGGGACCCATATAAAACACTCTTTATTTCCCGACTGGTGCGTCCCCCTGTAATCCCTTTGGTTGCCTCCTCTGACCTTTATTTACACAGCATAAAAGTGCAACCGAAACAGACCTTCGACGCGAGTTCGAAGGCTACGGAACCATTGAACGTGTCCGGATAGTCCGTGACAAGAAGGCGCGCAGTAAAGGTTATGCCTTCGTCGTCTACGAACGCGAAAGGGATATGAAAGGTACAACTCTCTAATTTCCCTTCCGACCAGCGCTGACTGTATATCTCTTCCGGATAGCTGCTTACAAGGAGTCCGACGGTCTCCATATTATGGGAAAAAGAATTCTAGTCGACGTTGAGAGAGGTCGCACAGTGAGAGGTTGGAAACCCAGACGACTCGGTGGTGGCCTTGGTGGCCGGCCGAAAAAGGTGGAACCAGCACCGCCTCCCCCCCGCAGCAGCGGTGGTGGCGGCTTCGGTGGTGGTGGTGGTGGTGGATTTGGTGGTCGCGGCGGTGGCTTCAGTGACCGAGGTCGTGGGTTCCGAGGTCGTGGCGGTTTCGGAGGTGGACGTGGTGGAGGCTTTGGTGGCGGTGACCGCGGCCATGGAGATCGTGGCGGTGGAGGCTTTGGCGGTGACCGGGGTGGAGGGGGTATGAGAGGCGGGTTTGGTGGAGGTGGAGGTGGTGAGTTCAGAGGTGGAGGTGGTGGAGGTTTCCGAGGACGTGATGACTTCGGAAATGGAGGCGGCGGTGGTGGTTTCAGGTACGATTAGGTTTTTCATCCTCTCTTTGAATCCTTTCTAACTAAATGGTTTTAGGGGTGGACGTGGTGGCGGAATTGGATATCACGGTGGAGGCTTTAACGAAAACTCGAACGGATATGGGCCACCGAGTGGTCCAGGAGGTATGTCTGGGGGTGGTGGTTATGGGGGCGGTGGCTACCGTTCAGACCTCAAGCGGGAAGGTCCAGGAGGGTATGATGATAATAGAGAACCTAAACGACCCAGGTATTAGCTTGCCGTCTGGCGACAGAGGTATTCCTTCTTTCTTTCTGTCCCCAAGCTTTCACAGGGTGTTCAGTGATTTCGACCGCTTTTCGTGGATAATTGGTCTTGTGCAAGTATGCGCGTTTTTTTATTGTGTGTTCACTGTCTTGTTTTGTGCGTAAGTATATCCTACCCCTGGGGATTACCCCTGTCAACTAGGTTTTGCGATGAGTGAGTATGGTACGGTAAAACGCATTTTCAAAGTTACTAGCCTTCATTACAAGCTAGTATGTACTCAAGGCATGAATAATTCCCTCCGATTAAATTCCGACCCCCCGCTCTTTGGGTCATGAAGACAAGAAGATATGTTTAATTGTACGACCCACAATGAGAATGCTGATATATAAGGTGCAGGACCATCGCTATATCCTGGACAGTGGAGGAAGCTTGGGTGAAGGAAAACTACCGAGTACCTGTCTGTTCTGGTTGAAGGCAGGGTTGAAGGCGATATTCGCCTTGAAGTCCGGCTGTCGAAGGTTTATAACACAAGCATGGCATTTATAAGATGGTATATCACCCTAGATCAACACGCGGTTTAATATTTTCAGTAAATCTGTGCCTTGCGCCCCCAACGATGATGGCCGTTCGAGGTCGCTTGTCCGTTGGAAAGTACCAAAGAGTACCAACTGCCGGCTGTGGGGCTTGTGGATGTAATAACATCCGACAATATCTTTACAAATTTGAACTTCCACCCTTGTTTGTATTTGGTTTGTATTTGCTCAGGATTCAGCGCATTTAACATTCGCAAATCTTAATCTACGATGCCTATTTATCTGTGCACCCGAACCTCTTTCTGTTTGTCTCTTGATGTGATTGATATTGTGGTACTTCACCACTTGGATTTTATGGCGATCACTGCCTATGACGATCATTGTTTCTTGATTTTTACCAGAGTCACATTCCGAAAGGTAATAGAATCCATGATGACTCGATGAGTGGTCGCTGCCTGAAGTTTTAAAGGTGCGTCCACGTGTTATAAATTGGATAGGGACGTTCATCCAGGTAAGGTTAGACAGGGTACCAGAGGGTACCGCGCAGCCGATGCTCCATATGAGTCCCCGCCCTCCTGCCCATTCAGCGTTCAGTCCTCAGCGCTCAGTACTCGCCTCGCGTATATGTGCTTATGTCGTTAGCGTATCGTGCGTTTGGTCACGGAGGGGTTCATCGGATTCGTCGGGATCTGCGGCACTGCCTCAGCCACCAAGGAAAAGACATACTCCGTCCAATGACATTGAAATATCTGTTCCTTTGGCGACTCAGGACTGTCGTTCGGTTCCCGTTCTTCAACAAATCCGGGTGGCAACCCAGCTACCCCGATTGCCGGGCCTTGCACCGACCCGTATCGGTGCTCATTCCGAGCAACCTATGTAACTTGCTTGCTTGAAGCCGCGGAGCATCCCCAAGCCTCCCCCCGGATGGTTCACTTAACTCCTGGTGTATTTGTGCTATGCTATATTGTGCCAGCCTGTCAGAGAATTCCTAAAACAAGATCGCGAGATCTAATCAAGAGTAGAGTTTACCATTAGTTCAAGTGCGTTCCTAGATTCGATCGTCAATACACCCGTCCTACATTGAGGATGAAACCCTTTCGGACGCCTCCCCGTCTTTCGGCCCCCAGGTCCTTGGCGAGCGTGCTCCAAGTCCGTCTTTGATTTCCCAGCGCTCTCTCACCTCTTTTTCCGCTCTCCCATTAGGCATTGTCACTCATTTTTCTTCCTCTCGAAAGTAAGCCAGGTTTTCTTGATTTTTACGAGTCGACTGAGCAAGGCGCAGCATGTCAAATCCCGCAGAAATCCTGTCTCCTATGACTCCCCTGCAGTCAGTCGGACCATCGTCACCCACCGACAGTACTTGGTCTCAAAGCTACTGGCAGGCGAAACTATCATTCCCCATCGAGGATGATATGCCAAAGAAGAAACGGACCCGGATCACGAAAGAACAGCTTGCTCAACTGGAACACCATTTTGCGGTGGACTGCAGCCCAACGACGGTTCAAAGACGGGAGGTTGGCTTGCAAATTGGAATTCCGGAGAGGCGGATTCAGATTTGGTTCCAAAACCGGTGGGGCTGCAGTTCTATTTTTCATCGATATCGATTATTGATTGCCTTTTAGACGTGCTAAAGCAAGGAATAACGGTGAAACCGGAAGGTTTCGTCTCTCGGGTTCCATTCCTCTCGGACACCCCCCAGAACTTGCCCAAGCCACTCAAATGGAACTCGCTGCACTAACGCAGGAAGATGGCCGTAAGTGCTCCCTCAAACCTTATACTTGCCACATTCACTTAATGTATTACGGCAGCAATATTCATCATCCCATGCACAAACATCACCATTGGCGCCTGGAATCGAGTTGGTTCGCAAGATAAGGACCTATTGGCCTGGGTCTGCGATAGCAAGAAAACCTTAACTTGGTTTATCCGGTCCGACGAATACTGTTTCAAGATGCGAATATCACTAGAACATGTGGTTCAATTAGAATACAGTAACGGAAGCCAGTTCGGTCAAGGAATCGTCACCATCGACCTCTCTCAACCACCCGAATTCTTCCTCCGGAAAGATATCACCTCAGAGGACGGTGGCCCTTCGCCTGGTTGGGAGCCGTGTAATGACTGGACGGAGGACAAGGAAGCCAGTTGTGTTCTACGACATGTGCTTGGAGGAGCTGCGCTACCGTTGTCATACATCGTTGGCTATATCAAGGACCAAATGGCCGTCACCCGGACTGCTCTATTCCGCCAACGCCCCTTGTCTTATCCCCCGAGTAACCATGACCTGGTGGCACCTCCTACTCCTTCATATGCGCCTCATGGTGCAAAGGGAAGTTATCACTTTTCCTCTATGTATCGTCAGTCGGTGCCGTTCGGATGGGATACGACACCCCGCCCGGAGATCCGATATTCGACGAATCTTGAGTCACCGTTCTCGCATCTGGACCGCAATGTGCCACCAGTTCCTGAGGTCTTAGGACTGAATGGGATCGCCGGATATCCCTGTCCCCGGCCATTTCGTGGTGGACTCGCGCCAGGTTTTGTGGATACAGATGTATTGAACAATACGCATATGACCCGCCCCGGTCCATTGGTTGCCCCTCTGAGGTCACCACCTTTCCAGTCCCATTCTGCAGGCGCTGACTACGATCCTTCCCTTTCATTACCTGGCTTCTCAGAATTGCTCAAGAGCTCTCATTAGATCTTTATAACAGCTCCATCTATATTATTATTGTACTCAGTCTCCTATAATCCCCATAATTTTTGATAATTAGCCCCCTAGTCCCCTAGTCGTATAGTCTAGCTCATTACAGTAATTCCCATTAATAATATCGCATATTCCCTCGTTCGCTTTAGGATGTGTGATATTCAATATTGGGAAATTGGAATGCGTGGGGAACTAGAATATATCCGCAGTTCCCCGTTCCTTGTTCAATTTTGCAATATACGTTTTGCTTACAACGTTGACTGCGACGATAGTCAGAATCCCAAAATACAAGTCAAAGAGAAGTACCACCACTCACAGGCATCCATGTATCTATCAAGACACCGACCTAAACATGTCTGGACAACAGTATCAACTAACGGTTGATATTCTAAGGATCGTTGTGGATGAACAATACCTGTTCTGCACTCGACAAGGATGACCCGGGTTTTGGAATACATTTAGCGAAACATTTCTCGTTTGCTTTCTGAGACGCGAGATGTATATGAGTCTAACACAGAAAAAGGCGACAATGTCCCTCACGTTGATGAGTTCTTGGGCTTGAACCAACGCAAGTTCGTTCTTGATTTGGCTCATAATCTGCTCTTTACGAGCGCCCATGTCTGAAAAGATTGGTTAAAGCGGTCCATAATCCAATAGAAATGCCGCTGCGCACCTGTCTTCGGGGCTGAGCTAGATTTGAGAAAGTCTGCCATGGTTCTAGAAATGACGCGCTCGCACACGCTCAAATTCGGAGACACCAAACGTGGGAACTGCCGAGAAAAGAATGACCTAATATTACAGTATGTAATATTTCTCTACCTTGATCTTGATTCTTGCGAATGGGTGCCCGGGAGTCGAGAGCTGCCCACGACCGTGCGGACGATGCAGATGCACCTGTAGACTATTACCAGCTCCTCGAAGTTGAGGAGACAGCGACCCAGGACGAGATCAAGGTAGGTGTCATGGATTCTGTACTTATTGCTGTTACTGATTGAATTCAGCGTTCGTTCCGCAGACTAGCCCTCCTCCATCATCCAGATAAGAACCATGAAAACATAGAAGAGGCTACGAAGAAGTTCGCAGAAATTCAGCAAGCCTACGAGGTTCGTCATATCCCGAATTTGCGCCATGGCATCTACTGAGTCATATCATAGGTCCTCAGTGATGAACAAGTGAGCTACGCCGCAGCTTATCTTGCAAACGGCAGCCTGATATGACCACAAGTAGGAAAGAGCTTGGTATGACTCTCACAAAGCGTCTCTCGCTCCTGAGCCCGATGCCGAAACTGTATTCGAGGACGTCAAACGGGGGGCACCACCATCTCGTGCCCGGGATCGCGGTCTGACAGAGAGACATCTAGAGCGGTTCTTTGACCCGACTATCTGGTTAAATTTTGGAGATGGACCTGATGTATGTTGCCTCGAATCCTTCGCGAGCGTGTGCTTATCGCTTCACAGGGTTTCTTCACGATCTATCGCAATTTATTCACGCGACTTCAATCTGAGGAGGCCTTCATCGATGGATCTTCGGAATATCCTTCTTTCGGGTACTCGACATGGACATGGTCGCCCCAAGATAAAGATGCCGAGGCAGCCAAACATTTTTATACGATCTGGCTCAACTTCAGTACGGAGAAGGACTTTGCGTGGTCAGATAAATGGAATCTATCAGAAGCTCCGGATCGTCGCGTGCGCAGGTGAGGATGGTTCAACTTCTTTGTATCGTTTATACTAATCGTCCATCAGGCTGATGGAAAAGGAAAACAAGAAAGCTCGAGATGATTCTCGTAAGGGTTATAATGAGACCGTGAGGGTAGGTGCAACACCGTAGCTCTATTACCCTCATAGCTTGACCCACTTCCCAAGGCGCTTGTCAAGTTCATTCGCAAACGAGATCCCCGGTACAAAGCTCACCTTGCCCAACAAGCGGAAGCTAGCCAAAGCAAACCCGCCATTAATGGGCCAAAACAAGACGCAGCGGCTGCCCTCCGACGAGCCCAAGCATCTGAGAATTATGTCGACCAAGACTGGCAAAAGGTCGACACTCGGCACCTCCATATCGATCTTGAATGGGCGGTTGCAGAAGGCGCAAACGAAGAAGAGTGGGAGTGTGTTGTATGTAATAAGACGTTTCGCAGCGAGGCAGCATGGGATAGCCATGAGCGGAGCAAGAAACATCTGAAGGAAGTCGAACGAATGGAAAGAGAGATGCGGAAGGAGAATGAAGCATTGGGGCTGGAGGTTGAGGAGGTAGAGGAAGCCGAGTTGGTGGAAGAAGCTGGGGTGGTCACCGCAGATGTGGGCACCCTTGAAGATACTCCTGAACCTCCTCTGTCGCCTACGCCCTCGTCCAAATCACAAACGAACATTCCCGAGACACCAGAAGATCTCAGCGAACTGCCCACGCGGGATGCATCGGCTGAACCTGAACAGACGAGGGCAAAGAAGCCCAAGAAGAAGGATGGGGGCGCCAAAGCTACCTTGGCACCTTTGTCGAAAACGGAGCGGCGAGCGTTACGGCGGAATCAGCAAGTCCCCTCGGATGGCGAAAACGGGCCTGAGCCCAATGGCGTTGTACATCCCGAGGAAATGAGAGAAAAACGGGAAGCACTGGCACCAGAACAAGAGCTTTCCAAGAGGGACAAACGGCGTGTCAAGCAAGCGAAGAAGACAGAATCTACAGCGAGCAAAGAGGCATGTCTTCCCCAGGTGTCAATGAAGACATACGTACTCACGACGTAATAATTTAGATTCGATGTAACGTTTGCAACGAGAATTTCGAGAGTAAGACCAAGCTCTTTTCTCATATAAACGAGACTGGGCATGCTCTAGCTGCTCCAGCGATGGGTGCTCAGAAACCTCGTCAGAAAGGGAAGAAGAAATAGGAGAGGGATGGTGATGTTTGATGTCTGTTCTGAGATACCGCAGTCTATGGGTTATGTGTGGATATCAGCATGACCATTAATAATAACAAATTACAGAAACGGTATAATACAAAGTGTTGCGAGGACTGGCAGAGGAACACCATCATCCCATAAGTTGTGAGATGTCCTCTGGTGGGTATTTTGTTTGTGTAAACGTGAGCAGCCTATTGTTGCCATTGAGTAGGAGGGTGGGAATGAAGGTTGCAAATACGCACCGCTTGAGGCTCTGGATATATTTTCTACTAACTTCGTCGTTCAGGACGTGGGCGACTTGATCTCGAGAAATTTTCTCTCGAGCGGAACGTTCGTGAATACTGAATAGCTAATTAGCATTCCCTCCACAACAGAACATTAGGGCGGACGTACCCAACCATGGTTACACCAATTGGCCAAGGAGCGTTTCCAATTGAAAGCCGGAGATAAGCGTCGTTAGCTCGTTGGTACTGTCGTTTTTGCATGTAGTGTACAATCTCGGCGATACGTGCTAGCACGTCAGCAGGAAGTGACTACAAGTTGATTAGAACGAGGACTTGGGCAAGAGAACTATTTACTCACTCTCGAGCGAAGATTTTTGAAAAGAGGCTTCAAGTATTCTGCGGATTGCACTTGCGTCGCAGCTGCTAGTTTGCCCTGATTGGATCGTTTGACATGCTCCGGTCTCTCGTCCATAGCCTCTTCCCACTCTTTGAGGACCTTTTTGAGGGCATAGTAGATGAGAGGATACAGTTTATCTGGATCCGTCTTGACGAGGTTAAGGTCCAACACCCCAACATTGATAGTTTCCCCTTCCTTCTTCTTCCCTTTGGAATTCTTGCTCTGAAGCTCCTTTTCGACACTCTCGACATCCTCCAACGCCTTCTTGAAGTCATTATGACCGCCTTGGCGTTCGTGGCCTCGTTCTTCGATGAGCTCAAGGGCACGCAACCTCAGACGGCGGTCCTTGTCGGACTCGCCGAAGAGGCGAATAGGTTGGCCTTTGGCACGCAGACGGCGAATTGTTTCCTCGTTGGATATGTTGAAGGATGATTCTAGGTTTGGAGACTCTGTATCGCGAACAGGTATGGATGTTGATTGTGCAGCCTGTTCTCCAGTGTGGCGTAAGGACCGTGCCCGCTCGACAAATGCAAGAGCTTACTTTCTTTGCAGCCTTTTCTGCCTCCTTTGCCTCTGCCTCTTGCTTCTTCACCTGTTCTGCGAGTCGTTTCTCCTCCTTGGCCTTTTCTTCCTCTTCCTCCTTCATACGCTCGAGTTCACCTCTACGCATGTACTTTGTGGGCCGAACAGAGTCATCCTGAATAGCTTTGCGTTTCTCGGCGACGAGGGCTTTGAGAGAATCCATATTGTAAAGTGTAAGGGTGGGGTCGACAACGGATCGAGACTTTGGTGCTTACATAATGCACTGTAGACCTAGGTTGTGATTCCGCCGCATCCCGACCTTCATCCTCTTCTATCCCTGTACCTCCATAGCCATGTCCGATTCCTCTGACCTTTCCAGGTGTGTTTCTTCGCTTCAGAACGTGCTGTTACTCATTTTCTCTCCAGCAAATACGTCCTCCAGACTGTTGGCTTTGACGGTGCGCTACGCGAGTTGCTATATTCCTAAATTTCCAACATTGACGAATATTCTAGCCCGGTTCCCCAACACCAACCAGACAAGGAACTGGTGCGCAAAGCGTGAACCTACGATACTCTTGGAGAATTCTAACACGTCACAACAGCTATCAGAACTATACCGACTACTTCAAGTGCGTTGCTGCCAAGGGCGAGGAGTTTGCACCCTGTAAGCAATTCAAGAAGGCCTACAACTCGCTATGCCCCAGTGCGTCTTCTTTTGAGTTTTTTCTGTCGCGTGTTCTAATTCCGTTATTCCAGATGAATGGGTATGAACATGCTTCAACATCAAGTCAAATGGCTAACTTGTGTACAGATTTCCAAGTGGGACGATCAGCGCGAGAGCGGTGCCTTCGCCTCCTCCCTGGAGCCTTGAGGAGTAGACTAGATTGACTGCCACTTAATCCTGCTCGCTGTATTGTCACTTTAGACGAGAGCAAAATTCCATGGTTAGACGGACATCACGTGATGGCGATGGCGACATCGCTGTTGAGCTGTTCTGCGTCTTCTTTTGCGCGTTTTCTCTTTCTCCCTCATCTGAACGTGGCTAAAACGCTGAAGACTCTACACTGACAATGCCCTACAACCCTGTGTCCCCTGAGCCTCCGATAACGGTGGAACTATGTTCCGCGATATCGAGGTCACGTTTTTGCATGACCAGGATCGGAGCATATACTTGAGCACCTGGTCGGCACACTTCCGCACCGGTCCCGCATTTCTGAGCTTTCTTCCTGACCATGGCCACTATGGACTACTCCTGTGAACCAGAGCACTCTCCTCTCCTCGTCATACGCGGAAAGGAGCCCTTCAATGCAGAACCTACCGCAGCTGCACTTGTTGAATTCCCCATAACGCCAGAGGATTTGGTCTATTGCCGCAATCATGGCCCCGTCCGCGAGTTTGACGAAGACACATATTCCGTGACATTCAAAGGCAACGACAAGGAATGCCAACTCTCAATTCACGACATTAAAACCATGTTTCCCAAGGTTGAGACTGTCGCTACCCTTCAGGTAAGTCCTTGGGTGGCACTGCCTTAATATCGCATCATAATCTCACAATTTTCTGCCAGTGCGCCGGAATTCGACGTAAGGAAATGGGTGCGATTAAACCCGTCCATGGCGTTCCCTGGGGCGAAGGTGTGGTCGCAAATTGCAGGTGGGGAGGTGCTCGCCTCCGAGATGTCCTGCAACACGTTGGCCTTATCGCCGGCGATAACTCCGACCTTCATGTCTGCTTTGCGTCTTATGCTACACTCTGCCAGGACGACAAATACTATGGTGCCTCTATTCCTTTGGCGCAGGCTCTGAGTGCAGATCCCGGTGTTATACTTGCCTACGAGGTGCCACAGAACTTGTCCACGAGGCGATCAATGGCTGACTTTAACTCAGATGAACGGAGAAGTCATTTCTCCGGACCATGGAGGGCCTCTTCGTATAGTTGCACCTGGATATCTGGGTGCTCGGTGGGTAAAATGGGCGGACACAGTGATTGTATCCCCCTCGGAATCACCCAATTTCTACCAACAACGTGACTACAAGATCCTCCCCCCGGATGTATGTCTGTCCTTTCCCGAGTTATTAAACATACACTCAACACACATTCCACTAGGTTGAGACCAAAGACGCCGCGCAGCCACTATGGGCCAAATACCCAGCAATGACGGCTTTACCCCTCAACTCCGTCATCGGCACTGCGTACAAATTGTCTCCCGAAACCCTCTTCGTGAAGGGTTACGCTCTCCCCGGTCCAACCGGGAACGTGAGCGCAGTCCAAGTCAGCACGGATGATGGCCAGACTTGGGAGAAAGTGAACATCACTTATCAGGAGGGTAAATGGAGTTGGACGATCTGGGAGGGTGAGGTACCATGTACCACAGAGAGTGGACGTGTTTATAGTCGGGCTATTGATAGCAGTGGGCATGTCCAACCCCAGCAGGGCCAGTGGAATTTGCGAGGTGTGGCTTTCAATGGGTGGGGAAAGGCGGAGTGGTAGTATACCTTTTGCACGATATTGTCATCTACATGTGTAATATATAGAATGTAACTATGTATAGTTCAGATAGGATGAGCGTGAGCATTCCGGGTATCCAGTGCGCAAAGGTGTCAACTAAATCTGGTATGGTCATATAGTGTATCTATCTTTTCGAAATACTACTACTTGTTTCATAATACACAGGCTATGATTGTGAAGCATCCACAAGGTCACCACAAAACAATAAACAACAGTCGTGGCGCAACAAATCTATAATAGCCGTTCTGTAGTATGGGTCACTTGAGTGACGCCAACACCCAACCAATGAACACAATAGTCCGTGTGGGCAACTAAGTACGCGCGCTGTTCCCATGCGTAGTCACTGCACTCAGTATGGCAATGTGACGGATTAGGGTTGCGGTTGTGATAGTGTTGCTGCAGCAGTCGCCATTCCACTCGCAGCCTCCGTCAACGCTGCGAACGGTGTAGTCCAATTATAGATCGATCCTTCCCGTGAATTATCCTACACCTCCCGCCCTGGGATCCCTCCTCAACAATTCTCCCTCTGCCACTCCTAGTGCACCTCTTGCCTCATTTGCCCCTGATGGAAACGGAATATCATGTAAACACTCCTATGACGGATCGGCTAACGACAATATCCACCCAACAGGTCCTTTAGACTTTTCATGGACTTTTCATGGTGGCTCTAGTTAAACACCTGGGTAATTAATTGTCCTCGACCGCCCAGACCTTGGCTATAACACTACGGTCGCATTCGTGAGAGCCCGGCACTGTCATGAGGTCGGAATCATGAGTCTCAGCAAAAGCGCCACCAAGGCTGTGCTCAGCCCCCTTTCTCTTCCAACAATGGCCTCACCCTCCAGTAAGCACAGTTTAACCCATGCCCGCCCCTCCGATAACAGCTGACATTAAACGACTGCTAGTCGGGGATGGCCCTCAATATTTCAATAATGCACACAACTTTATCATCCAGAATTCAACATTTGGCAACGTGGTCCCAAGCCCAGGTGGGATCCCTCGGGTTGCTTGATTAATCGGATGCTGAATCTATCATAGTGTTCAAATGGTTAGGAAAACGCGTCATGCCTGGTGCGGAATTCGATTCATCCGAACGTGATCCACCACCTCGTTGTCACCCAGGCACTCGCCTTTCTATCGTCCAGTGGATTCGGGACTGGATACAAAACCTAAACCGACTGAAAAATCTCTTATGGCTACAAGGACCAGCAGGAGTTGGGAAATCCGCCATCATCCAAACCCTAGCAGAATCGGAATCCGGACCTAATCGTGTCGTCGCCACATTGTTCTTCTCCGTACTCAATGGCAGGAATAGCCCCAATCAGGTCTTTACTACCCTCGCTTACCAGCTCGCTGTTCAAGATCCCTCGTATCGGGCATATGTGGTTGAGCTGATGTTACGGGACCCCCGAGCTCTGGACAAAGCAATGGGCGAGCAATTTAGGAAGCTATTCATTGAGCCATTCGCTCAACGGGGCATCGGTGGAGGTTCCATGCCCTGGCTTATTCTGTTAGATGGTCTAGACGAATGTAGACCTCTAGATATAATATCTCAGGCGGAGTCCAATTCGGAGCGTGCCCAGTGCGAAATCATCAGATTGATCAGCACTTTTGTTTCGGAATACCCATCTGTTCCTTTACTATGGATCATCAGCAGCCGTCCAGAATCCCACCTCAGGGCTTTTTTTTCCCGGAGCGATATCTGCGCTTCTCATTTGGAGAAGAAAGTACCAATAAACTCAAATGAAGCCTGCCGGGACGTGGAGCGATATCTTCGAAGCGAGTTCGAGAACATCCGCCAACAATATCCATACCATATACCCTCGGCATCCCCTTGGCCACGCGAAGGACACTTTTCCATGATCACACGATCTGCTCTTGGTCATTTCGTCTTTGCCGCAACGGTAGCAAAGTTCATCAAAGACCCCGACATTGGAGATCCGATCGCACAGCTTGACCGGATCCTTATATTCATTGATCCCCAAAACATGCGCAGCATTGAAGGCAACCCATTAGCAGCCCTGGACGCACTGTACACGAGCATCCTTCAGCAAATTAACCCGGCAACTCTACCACTCACGAAGCGCTTACTTGGGTACTTCTTCTCGGTAGATATCGCCGGTTTTCGTAAATACTGTTCTCTGTTGACAGTTGCATGCAATATTCTCAACATCGAACAAAATCGTGCTTACAGTGCCCTGCAAAAGCTATATGCGGTGCTCGATATACCCCGCCCCGCTGATGCGGGCAAACAACGCCTCAAATTTCTCCACAAGTCCTTCACGGATTACCTCTTGGACGAGGGCCGGTCACACAACTTATTAGGTATAGCTGATACACGTGACGGTCTGTGGCTCTGTAGTACCCGTGTGCTTGAACAAGCTGTTGTACCTCGTACGTCCTTTCCAGGCCATATCTCTGTGAAAAGACACTGATTCAATGCACAGACGAACCAACACCCAACATCTATAACATTTCTCTTTGTTGGTGTCCCCTTGAGAAAAGTGCGCAGGTTCATCTTCAGTGGAAGGTTTATGCCACTGCGGCGCGCCTATTTGGAGAGCTTGCAGATGCCGTTGAGAAAAAAGTCCTATTCGACAAGATTCAGTCAATTGATTTTAGTACAATCATCGGCGGACACTTGATCCTTGGGATGAACCTCAATATATATATTAACTTTTTTTTTGGTTTCGTACGCCCATCTGTAGGTTCCTGGTATATTGGGACGTGCTGAAGGTTGATAGACTATTACAGGTCGCTGGCTACTCCACCTCCCATGGGCTTACCAGATCAATCAACCTGGGAGATGTGGATATTAGGCATATCCGCAATGATAGATCGGCATATCGCCACACGGATTGTGGTTGTTTGTCTGATGGCAACCAAAGATGGGTTCTAAGTGACTCAAATTTCTATCATCCAGATGTGAGTGCCATTACTTCTGAACGCATACAAATCCACTGATCGCAAATAAGGCAGCATACGGTCTACCAACTTACTGCTTCGATCCTGTTCGTTAGCCTGCCCTTGTCTAAGCAGTACCATATAATTTATATTTCACTAGGATTTTGCACGGCGGATGGGTATGGGTTCACAAAACTCCTTCAGTGAGGTACAGTTCTTGTGGTCACTTGAATAACAGGCTTTCCATTGACAATCCGGCCTTTTCTCAGGTGATCAAGAAAGGCAGACCGCTAAGTGCTTTCTTGGGTCAATTCCAGCTACTCCAGGAACAATACCCTTGGGCACCGGTCACTATCATCGGCGCAAGTCCCTCGACAAGCTGCATCTTTTTCCAATGCAGCCGCACACTCGATGGGAAATTTGTTGAGGGCAGCGTTCATTCCGCACTTGAATCGGAGCTAGATGGCACCAAGATAGTGAGGGAAATCTTTATTCTACCATATTTTTGGTGATATTGTTAGAAGATCTTGTTTCAACTGATAGTTCATTAGTGGAGAATGGGATATAACTTTCTTTGAATTCGAGAGTGCAAGGACCACAGCAGACCGCTTAGCCCATCGAGTGAACTTCCACTTTGACGTTCATTTGATTCCCAAAGAAATACCACCACAACGGTTACTCCGGCGATCGACGTTGCATTATTAGATAGTTTGACGAAGCCTTATCGAGAACCATTAATGGGCCTTGCGTGTTCCGCAACTGTACCGGATTGAAAACTAAACTGTACACTAGTGAAGAAGCGAAACAATGAATGGCTTCCTTGATATTATTCTCGGAAGGAGAGCGTAAGGCTGGAGGTAGCGCTCCAAAAATGGGAAAGAGGGACGGGGGTGGGCGAGACTGGACAGCTGGTGGCGCTATCAGGTGGGCCTTTGGTGGTACATATTTGTTTCGCTTTCAATTGCCCCCTAGGATCTGGTATGCTGGGTCTGGCGGGGATAGCGGCGCCAAAGCATCGATCTATGTATCTTTGCAGTGTTCTGCCTGGGCGGGCTGGCTTCGTTCTCCTAGTAATTACGCTTAGAATCAGGGATCCTTTTATAAACACCTGGAGTCGATAGGGTGGCCCAGAACGGTCATCGGACGAGGAAGAAATACCTAGGGCCCACTAAGTACCCCAAGTACATGTGTAGTATACAGAGTTGAATTATGTAAAGTCCAGATAGAATGAGCGTGAGCATTCCAGTGTGCAAAGGCAAGGCAGTTAACTAAATCTAGTAATCAGGGACATTCCATATTTGGAATTGTCTGCCATGCCGCAACAATTCGTGTTCCTCCGAACGCGACGATCACTACTACCGCGTACGTCCTCCCTCATCTTCAAGCCTATCACTTCGACTCATCATCCACAGTTTATTATGGCTCTCGGAAGGCTTGCACACTACGCATTCGATGCAGTTCTTCTATCAACCGTCCTAGCTGGCGTGCGGCGGTCAAGTGGATTCTCGTTCGTCCCTCGTCCTCGTGTCCTTATATGATGTAGTCTTACTCACTCATATTCTTACTTCTAGACCTGATGTTTCTACGCTTTCCGACTCCACCTTTCGCAGTGCTGCGGAAAAGTTTTTGGGCGTCGGTGAATCAGTCTTCGACATGCTTCAGGCAACTGCTGTCAACAGCAGTTACTTTACAAAGGAAGACAAACAGCACAAGTCATAACCGAACTCGCGGGCATTAACACAATTCCAATATGATTCATACATAGCACGCGAGCGCGAGAGTGGAGAAGAGGATAGAATGTGCTGGCAGAGGACGGAATTCGACTCACGTATTCATGCTCGCTGTATCCAATTGCGCTCTCACCCTTGGGTTATTTCTAATATAGGCAGGCTATTCCATGTCGCAGACTTTTCGTCATGCCCTTTTCCTTCAACTATCGTGCGGCTCGTGCTCCTCAAACAGAAAATTTATCTTGGACAGCAAAAGACAGTTTTAATAGCCATAAGAATGGTTCCGAAACCCTAAGAGGAACAAATGCTCACAGATATCAGGAGTGTTCGGTTGGGCCTCAAATAAAATCTGCTGATTCTTGAATTGCTAGAAGCTATATTGAAAAGAACCTTCCTGGACGACTTCCACATTGGGTTTTCTTTCATTCTTGCAGTTGTTTCGAGCGTCCTTTTGGAAACCCCATTCTCTGGAGTCCTTGGAGACAGGCATTGAAGTATACATTGACTCTCAACACGATCCTTCCTTAGACACGACATACGAGGGATACTTGACGACTTCCGAACCTGTGATGAACTAAATCAGCGCACGTTTCAGACTATCGATTGTTCCTCCGAGTCAGTTGTCCTCTTTGGCTATTCTAACTTACCTTACCAACTCTCCCAACCCACCACCACCACCGGACTTATGTATTGTGCTCTAGAATAGCTTTGACGTGTGAGCATAAAGGCTATTCCTATGCGCCAGACCTCAAAGAACCGCAACAGCCATGGTCGTGAACAGCCCTACAAGACCAATC